>CALZFC010000301.1:500000-525000 GCA_945643635.1 Allodiplogaster sudhausi | reverse complement strand
GATATGCATAAGCGGAACTGACGATAAATTCTGCGAATAATTTTGCTTCCACTAATGTTTTATCGCCGTTCATTTATTGACGGCAAGTCAGAAGAATAGAAAAGTGGACAGGATTCATGTAATAGTCGGCAGCAGGGAAAAAGGAGAAGGTTTTGCAAAAAAAAAAAAACTTTGTCTCGCAGACTCGCTGAGTGTTTAAGTACACGTGAACATCGTCTCATCGGCAAGTGCTCTGGACCTTCTCACGGTCCCGTATTTTCCTTGAGGGTTCTGTATTTCCTATGTGGGATGCCGACTCATTTCGTGTGCCTTTTCTTACCTACTTCCTCATTTGGTTTCACAATCACAAGTTTTCAGCCAACTAACAGAGTACACAAGTTCTGTCTCCTTTACTCGTGATTAGAAAAGGGCGGAGACCTTTAGTCTGCCGCCGCCCTTGAGGAGGACTTCCCCAGCCGAGGTCGGGAGAGCTTTCTCACTACTTCCTTTACTCACTCTTCGGTACGATGGAAGAACGTGTGGAAGACTACATAGCTGGCACGCTCTTGTTACTGGTGCGTTTATTTTTCTTCTTTTTTTTTGTATACAACCCAACCCATCTCGACTTTCAATATTTTAAATCAATTAATAATTTATAGTTCAGTTTTTTTTAAATTTATTTAAAAGTTTATTTGGTTCAAAATTTATGTGATAGTTCGAACGGTGTATCTGGTCTCTCTTAGATGGGCTCGCTCGGGATGGCTGCTAACGTGCTCATCATGGTGGTGTTCCGGCGCGGCTGGCGGTCGTCCTCCTTCTCGGCCTTCTCTGTGCTGTGCAGCTCGCGCGCCCTCTCCAACTGCATCTATCTCGTGTGCTACCTCGGCTACAGCGTCCCTGACGTCTTTCTGTAATTTTATTTATTTATATATTTCATATATTTTTATTGATACATTATACAGAGAGATGTGAGAACACTAATCACATTTGAATATTATATACTTTAATAATTGTGTTCGTACATTCTCCATCAATTCAAAAGCACTTTATCGTCTCTTGCATACAAAGTACGATATTTAATTTATTGATAGCTTTAAAGCAAAAATTACAGCCTAAAAGAAGGTGTACTCGTTGTGCCAAGAAGTGCCGACTCTATAAATATCCAGATCTTTTCATTTGGTTTCGTATACTACAGAGTAGTTCAATACGGTCTGATTGGTACACCCATGTCTGACCTTGTTGGTACACTTTACTGTTGATACATAGTTCATCTGCACTTTTATTTTCGTTTTTTTTTTTCAAATGGAACAATATTGTCAGATAAAAAGAAAAGAAAAAATAAAAATTGAAAGAAGCCGTTAGATCATTGCATCAAGTAACATTATTTGTTTCCAAGAATATAAAGCTGTAGCTGCGCAGAGTCGCTATTCTGAATGTTCAAGAAGACGAATGATTTATGCGCTAGAATCCCATTTGGCTTGTTCATTTGAGCGCTGATTTAGTGAGCTGCGTTCAGCCTTCAGTGTTTTTTTAGTTGGTTTTCTCTGACTTCATTTTTTTTAAACTTTCCTCTTGCAATCTCTTTCCATTCTCTCTCTCTCTCTCCTCCCTCTTGTCCCATCTTTCCTCTCTATCTCTCTCTCAATATCCCTCTCTATTTCTCTACCCCCATCTTTCCTCTCTCTCTCTCTCGCAATATCCCTCTCTATTTCTCAACCCCCATCTTTCCTCTCTCTCTCTCTCTCTCTCTCTCTCTCTTTAACTCTCTCTCTCCTCTCTCTCCATCTCTCTCTCCCTCTCTCTCTCTCTTTCTCTCTCTCTCTTCAGCGGCTACGAGTTCGGACCTCCACTCTTGAATCTCAAGTTTGGCCATCTAACGACCGTTGCCTACAAGAGCACCGTCTACGCCCAGCTCATCATCGCCTTGAATCGCTTCATCTGCACGTACTTCTCCTTGAAATATGCCAAGTTCTGTGGAAGAAAGGGCACTTTTGTGAGTTTAAAAGCACCTTTAAAATCGTGAAAAAAACTGTGCAAAAAAAAGCATTTCCAAGTGACGTTCTCAAATCATGGTTATGTTTAGCAGATATATATGTACATATATGTATATCGAAATTAATATTTTTAAATTCGTAATTCGGATAGGAAATGTGCAAAAATTCGTAGTTCGGAATTAATAAAGTGATCTATTTAGTATTACTGATAACCACTTTCCACAGATTGCGCTTGGCTTTGTCTGGGGAATGACGTCACTTCACTGCATTCCGGAATTTTTTCGTAGGTTTCGTTTGAATAGTTAAATTGTTTAAGAATTCTTTTTTTTTACTTTTACTTATGCATTTTATTCTTTTGTTGCAATAGTTCAATTGTTACATTGTGCAATGAAATACTTCAGCCGGCTGCGGATACATCTTCCAACACGCGAGACTTTCGTGGGACTTTCTGCCAACGCCGTGTTCGCGAACCTTAGGTTCGTTTCAATTTTAGGCACTATTATTTTCAGCCTCTTGTCGCCTACGCATGTATTCTAGCTTCTTTTTAAGACTTTGCACTTTTGCAAAACGTCATCAAAACCCTTTGAAATAGAATGTTTTCCTTTTTTTTATAAAGCCTCTCTAATTTGCAAGGTATTTATGAGGTGATCGCAAAGATATTTCATTGGGTGCGCGATTGTGTGAGAATTGAACTTTGGAGATACGTCATCGCTGAATATAACTGTACTTTGCAGACAAGCGCAAAAACACGCACTTGTCCATCTAGCAAGCAATATATTTTTTTTTTACATTTTTAATACGAATAAAAGTATTATAGCGGCATGATCACGTTCTACAGACATGTCGATTTCCATCATAAATCTGTTTTCAATTTATGACCAATTGAAATTACAAGAAAACTTTTAAAAAATATTTATATTTCACACTACATATCCCAGGCGGCCCCGTACTCGCCGTGCCCACGTACACGATCTACTCTTTATCGATCGTTCTGAATCTGCTGATCGTTATAAAGATGACCCATGATGCTGTGGTATGTAAAGTGTTATGTCAACAGGATAGCCGTTAACTTTTGAATGGTTTATGAAGTATTTGTCAAGTTCTTGCTCTGAGAACTACAATTGCGGTTGTCAGGTTGTCACTGACAAAATTGTTTCAACTCATAGTTGTTCAGCGACGAACTACGGGCATGATGAGCAATGAGGCTAATGCAAGACGACGCAATAATGTTCGATGCTTTGTTCAGGTACTATTTTCACTGAAAAATTAAATTAATTAATTTAATTAATCATTTATAGAAGTGGAAATAAAAACTTATTAATTATGCAAAACGATGTTTAAAAAAAAATCATATATTAACGCTTAAAGGAGACCATAAGGGAAAACCTCCTACCACGAAGTCCCTGACAGATCAGTAAAAAGTACGGTGTGAAGAATCCGAAGAAATGGTGCTACTGCCCCTTGCCTCTCTCCACAGAAACTAGTGGCTAGAACAGTCTGGCAGGTGTGCGCACGTGTTAAGCAAAATCCGGCCAATGTTGGTTGCGCGCCCCATATATATAATTTTTAAGTGCAGGATTGGAATGGCCCTGTCGGCCACGCAGTTGCTCAGACAAAATGTTTTGAAAATGGCGGAAAAATAAAATATTCCCGAATTCAAAGTAGAGAATCCTGTTAATTTCCTCAGGGCAGAGGGGTTTTTGATACTTCGGGACCCTTGCAATCGAAGTTTCTAGTTCAACCTGACCAAATAATGCGAAAAAACCAATACACTATTTATTCGCCTAGGACCTCCTTTAACAATCAACATATCAACGTTTCAGAGCTTTCTACAAGAGCTCATGTACATTATCGCCCTGATGATCATTCAATTCTCAAATCCGACCACGCGTATCACCGAATTTCTCGCACACGCGCTCATTTGGGAGTGGACCATCCTATGGGACGGGTAGGTCTCTCACTTTTTTTACAGCATTTTCAACTTACTGATATTTTTTTTAGAAAGCAATTAATTAGTTTTTTTTCTGCCATTTCATTGTAGACTACTTTAAAAAATTATAAATGTAATTTTTTTTTGATAAATATTTTTATAGCTCGGAAGTACTTTTTTCAGCTATTTTACAGTAGGCTTCTTTAAAAAAAATTAAAAATAAATAAAAATAAATTTCCCAAAGCTCTGTGGTGATTCTGTACCGGCCCGAGCTGCGTCGCTATCTGCAGTCGCCACGTGAGGCATGTTGCGGACGCCGCAAAGGGGGCGCCACGGCGGCCGGCTTCTATCGGCGCCAATCGATCGCGCCATCCCTGCCAGCAACCATGTCCATTGCTTACTGATGTCTTTTTTGGAATGAAGCCTAAAACTCTTGTTTGAATTGGCGCATTTTTTCCCTTACAGAATGGACTGAGAGAGCATGTAGAGACGCGCGACTACGATGGTACGGAAAATTCAAAGAGATTACTGTAGATTTTTGTTTTCCTTTAACAATAAGCGCTTCACAAAAGATGTGATTTAGCTAGTTGCGTACGTTTTTTTTTTATTTGAGACAATTCCATCGAAGAAATCTGACCGTCTATGTTTAGCATTCTGTTGTGAAAAGTGTATGTATCAAAAAGTACCTGCATATCTTTCGCTCGTTCTTTTCTGCTTTATTCTATATCTTTTACTTTTTTATTTAAATATGCGATTTCTGTTTTTATTTTTTTAAATTGTTCACTCTGAAAAGGAGTTCATTCTCCTTCGCTGTGGGTGCATGCTGCAATGTTCAAAGCGGAAGGCTTAGGCGACTCTCACGCCCACTGCATGTCTTTCTTTGCACAGATAAAGAGGCATAGAGAGAGAGGCCCGAAGCCTTGTGACTATCATTTCAGTCGGCAATTCAAAGCAGGACTAAACAGAAAAAAAGTGAGGTCATATGAATACTCAATAGGATGCTGTTCACATATGATTTGTTCACGGATGGCAACATCGGAATATTAGCAACAATCTTTTGTGAACTAGAGCAATATTTAAAGGAACCAAAAAAAAAGAAAAAAATTATTAATGAAAAAAGCTGGTCTGGTCAACTCGTAAAATGCACGTCTCCATAAATATTCTGCAACTAATGTGCCCAATATGTATGTACCCTGTGCCTGGAATGTCTCCTTTCTTCTTTCAGTACACAAATCGCATCATTACTCGGCAGCTTATAACTATCACATATTTGTTAACATCTCTTGTTTGGTACATGAAAGGGGGATGAGCAGCACTGATTCATAGTTAAATTTGCATTAGCCAGGAACTACATGAAAGTGCATTCCAACTGCTGCTAATGAAGTCCATTCAAGAATTTTAAGCGGGGTTCGGGAAAAGGGAAACTAAATTTTTTAAACTTCCAATTTACATAGCTGGTTATAATTTTTTATAGGCAGGGAAATGTTTAACTATTTCCTGCTTTGATCTTGAAGTGGTCAGCTTTGTCTGAAGAGATGCTAATATAAGGGAATCCTCGGAGTGGGAAAGCAGCCAAAAGCGAACGCTGCCCACGGCGCCGTTCCCACGACCGTTGTGAGCAGCGGGAACGCTTGCCAGTTGCATTGGATTCATTTACTCCTCCTCATTCGCCTTTCTTTCTTCCTTCCGAAGTTTGTGTGTGTTCCCGTCTGCGAATACGAGAGCAACAGAAGGGTATATATGTACACTTGATTATGCCTGATCATAACTCTCTTTCCGAGTGACATTAGGAAAAGAAAGAAGGAGAGCCTTTTCATTTTCCCCTCACAATCAGAGCTGCCCGAGGCTGACGAGAGAAGCTCTGGCTTGAAAGTAAAGTCACCTTCACTGCTTCCACGCATACTCCTCATGGAACACCGTTGGGAGGACGTCTTCGCCGGCTCGCTTATGCTGATCGTTTGTTTCTCGATTTATTCCTTAATTATTACATTTATTTATGGCTATTTGGTGATTGACTAGTGAAGAATTGCGGCGACCTGTTTGCTTCTTCTAGTTGATTTCTACGATTAACTCATTTACAAATTATTATGTAAACAACTAGTTAAATTTATCAAGTAAATAAATATATATATATATATATAAATCTTAAATAAATATTTTTTTTCAGTAAAGATTATATTTTTTACAATATTTTGATAAATATGTCCTTGAAGTATGGGTTGGCTCCACAGAGATTGCGCCTAATTGGAAGCCGTCTATGGTGATCACCGGCTGGCCCAGCCGTGTTGCCGGGGCTAACTTTGTGTTCTTTGAACTTTTATACTTTTTTTTCAGTTCGGCCTTCTCGGCATGGCTGCGAATGGCTTGATGATCGCTGTCTTCCGCCGTGGCTGGCGACCTAACTCCTTCTCTGCCTTTTCCGTCCTCTGCTGCTCTCGCGCCTTCTCCAACTGCCTCTATCTCCTCAGCTTCCTCGCCTACAGTACTCCCGTCGCTTTCATGTTATTACATTTTAAACATTATTAAAGTAATGAAATTTATTTCAAAAGGATAATCGGTTTGTCCTTTTATGAAATGCCCTTTACAACCTTTTCATAGCATAACATTTGTTCTTTTGGTTATCTTTTTAAGCTGAGCCACACTGAACAATTAAAAAGCAAAACTGCAAAACTTGATTTTCGATCTTCGAAATTTAAGATTAATGTATGATCGTTTTCATGCCATGAACCTTGCCAGTATACTCATATATGAATTGACATATACGCTAGCGATTTATTCCTGTTTCTGGGTTTTCCGCATGGCTTCCAGATAATATATCATTTTTCTTTTCTTTTACTTATTTCGTATTCTCCCTCCCTCTTTCTCTTTCTCTCTCTCCCTCTTTCTCTCTCTCCTTATCTCTCTCTCTCTGTTTCAATCTCTCTCACAATCTCTCTCTCTCCCTCCTTTCTCTATTCTCTCTTGTAGTGGTTACGAGTACGGCCCGCCGATCGTAAATCTCAAGTTTGGCCATCTGACTACGCTTGCCTACAAGAGCACTGTCTACGTTCAGCTGACAATCACTTTCAACCGCTTCGTCTGCACGTACTTTACATTCAAATACTCCAAGATTTGCGGCCGCTTCGGCACTTCTGTTAGTTCTCCCAGAAATAAGGGGGCAGTAATACATTTTTATTTAAAAAAAAAAAACATAAAACGAAGGTGCTGGTGACACATTAAATGACAAAAAATTCGAAAGAAAAATCATTGATGTGGACCTATACACGTATTTCTTTGATATATATAAAAAAAGCGAATCATATTTACATAGTAGTTAATGAGGCAGGCTTGATTTAAATATTTACATATGTACATACATACAGTGATGTACCGCCAAAGTGGCCGATTTGTACCGCAGCGCGCGCAATGTTCCAAATGGCACGCAAGAAATATCTCGGCGTACACGTAACCAAATAAAGAGATCTATACCTTGTTCGAATCCCCATTCTCTTCCACACACAGCACACAGTGTCTTAAAATGTAAATTTCAACTTTATTTCATAAAATAAATCAAGTGGTAAATGCAGTAGGAAGGGGCATTTGAGTTTACACTACACACTTAAACAACGAAACACACCAAATAAACGACACTTCGGAACCATAAAACCAAGCAGCATTTTCGAAATGATTGTTTGTGTTTTGCTAGTTCCGTCGTTGTTTTTGGGGTTTATTTTGGCTTCTTACGACGTTTATGTGATATAGCATCCAGCATCACCTGAAATGTTTAGAAACAACTTCGGGGAAGGGCTGAAGTTATTGTTGTGATTTTTTAATATCTTGTTGCCACAACCATGCTTGATTCTTCGAGTACTCGAAGTGTTGTTTATTGCCTTTCAATTGAGGCGTAGAGCGGCTTCTTCCTCTACATTGCTTCTCCGCTCCGCGTGGTTTGGAAAAGATGGCGGCTGTCTATATGGACGATTCGCATAGGTCACGGTTAGCTACTTTCTATTTCAGTTATTGTTGTTGTTTTTTTTCTTTTTGGGCTCGAAGTGATATTTGTTATTTCCTTGATTAGTCACTAGAGCTATGCTAAAGGTTGGGGCATATTTAAACGTAGTTTTGCTCGGAATTTCTTTCAACAATTTATTGCGGGTAGTATTGATTTGTTTGGTCGATACAATGTTCTTCAAGTAGGCGAAGTGTATTTTATTCCCATTCAATTGAGGCTTGTTTCGGTTCGGGAAGAGGGCAGATCTGGCCCGTTCTTCGACAGTCGCGCTGCTTTCGGTTTGATTCTGTCTTTTTTTTTATTTCTTGTTGTTTTGTTTCTCCAATTGATGCTTCCCATGGCAATGGATGGAGCAACGTTGGATGGCGTGGCTCATGCAAAGAAATTATTTTTGCGGTAATATGAAGCTATTTATAAAGCTATTTCCTCCCACCCTAGAATTGGATTTTTTTTTTCGAAAATAATTCACTGAAATTTGCGGAGCTATTCCATTTGTGGTGGTGGGGAGAATTTGTTGTTTGCAAAATCTTTCCAAGATGTTCGAAGTGATTTTCTTTGTTTCCACGGGGCCTAAAACAAACCGAACTGCTATCGAAATTATGCCAATAATGTGAATATTACTGTAAATGTGGCAAAGTTGTCGTAATAGATGTCAAATTCGCTTTCCACTTGACAAATTAGCACTAATTGACATTTTTCAAGCTCAAATATATCGAGAAAGATTTCTTAGAAACTTTGAAAAATCCCCCCTCACCTCCAATAAATTCGCCACAAGGGGGTTTTTGGTGGGGGAATAAGAATTCATACTCATTTCTTCCATGAAGTAGTTTCCTGAGTTACGGTAAGCATACGGTATATGGATTTTTCTCTGTCAGATGACCTTCAATAAAAGGTACAATGGTAACGCGTTTGTAATTGATTCGTAATGAATCTATAGTTTGAATGCCACTTATTTTTTTCTTGAATTTCTTTCTTAGAATGATCTTTTGTAGGATTGCGTCCAGTCTGGCCGGCTGCGCGGAAGTCGAAGGCAGCCCTAGCGCAATCGAAGAGAACGTCGGGGCCAATGCTCTCTTCGATTGCACTCTCAGAACGCTGTAAGTCTTCACATTTTCTATTTTTTTAAAGTCCTTTCCTCGAACAAAAACCCTCGCTGCGATTCACTTGATTTTACCTACTTTGGAATGCATTCGAAGTTGTGCTGTTTATATTCTTCTTTACTATCTAACCCGCGCTCTTGAACTTATTTCTCTCTTTTCTTGCCTTTTCCTCCACCTCTTTCTGTCTGATTCACGTAAGCTGCCACCACTCTAGGCTCTAATTCCTTGAACGCTTTGACGCAAAATCAGTGGGCACGAGATTGACTCGAACCCTCGCTAACCGCTTCTGTGGACTAGTCAGTAACCTGCACACCACTCGCGTGGGATGTGCAGCAATCGATTTACTTGAACTCATTGCCCAGTGCCCCGCTCTCTATCTCTGTTCTCTCTCTCTCTCTCTCTCTCTCTCTCTCTCTCTCTGTGTTCTGTCTCTGTATTCTTTCTGCTGCATGCTCGCTGGTGTCTCTCTCGCACTCTCTCTCTCTCTCTTCCCTCACTCTATCTCTATCTTGCTTTCTCTCTACTTCTTTCTTCCTTTTCAGCATGTTCAGTTCCACTTGAATATCTCTTATGTTGTTGTGTAGAGTGTAGGGTGCACAAGCTGACACGCAGATTTATTGAACAGTTAACTTCAAGCACACTCCTTTAGTTGACAATTTGCCAATCCTATGTGGATATCTTACCAATTTGTTAAAATGCTTATTGTTAGTCTTTTGAAGGGCCATTTGAATACCATTTATTAATTTCTTGAATTATTTCTTATATTGTTCTTTTTGAAGGATCGTCTCCAGGTTGCTGGTTGCAAGGAGGTCGTATTCGGCCACAGCCGGAAATATGGACATCGCGGCCAGACTCGCCTCGAGTGGACACAATCTACCGTTAGTCCTGAGATTTATTTTTTTAAATCACAGCACAAGGTATATAAATTATGGGTAATCTTCACAAATCATATCTGCTTGTTGGCATAACTTACATCTAAAATTGCTGTTAAACCTTTTCATTTAGCAAAACCCTTGAAAACGCCTTTGCCTGTTTTTAGCATATTTTTTCTTCAATATCTTATATGAGCTATGCACGGGGAAAATGAAACATGAAAACATTCATATTTTAATATTTTGTCAGTAAAATGCCTTTTAGACTGAATACTAGATTGTTTTTATGGTTGCCCATAACTTATTTCTTTGCTGTCAGGCTAGTTCCGCTTCGGAGGACGCTAATGACACGGCAACTGCAGCTTGACAAGAGTCCTTCCCTACCTCCGCCCATCGCTCGCTCTCTCTCAATCTGCCTGCCACTCTTTCCTCCTCTGCACTCAACAAATGGCTGGCCAATTACTTGTAAGTCGTTAGGTTTTCACTTAAATTGTTCCTTAAAGAAACTCATCGAAGATATCAACCATTCGTTTTCGAAGGTTTACTGTACTGTGTGCTTGATTACTGTAGTTAAAACGTAACATAAGTTTATTTACTTTTATTTGAAGTTAAATAAGAAAGGCTGAATACTAGAGCGATTTTCACTTATTCGCTATGAATCTTTCATTTCAATTACAATAATTTTTTCTTTAGTGAGTTCTCTGATTGATTTTTTGAAAGGTCGCCTCCAGTCTTGCCAAGGAGGTCATTGTCGGCCCAAGGAATCTGAACATCTGACCGCCTCTCAAACTACCGTTAGTCTTCACATTTTGTATAAAATATGTTCTTTTTTTTCTGTTCAAGATTATACTCTAGTACATACGAGTTTGTGCTACTTTTACGGAAATGCGTCTAAAACATTCTTATGGTTGCTCTGGTTTTCAGAATTAACCTAGCTTTTTGCTTGGTCGAAATTCGAGCCAAATTTTTTGTCTAATAAGTTGCCTAGTAAGATTTGTTTGCCCAGTAAGTAAAAAATATGTCCTTATTATGAGGATTTCAATCCACGTTACAAAATGCACCTAGTTTGGCTCGAATTTCGACTCTGGCATTATTAGGATAATTCTGAAATACCTGATTGTTAGTGCACATTACTTATTCCTTGAATGTCAGGCTGGTTCGCTTCCGAAGACACGGCACTTGCAGCTCGGCAACAGTCCTCCTGCCCTTCCTCTCCCCATCTCCCACCCGAGCTCTCTCTCTCTCTCTCTCTCTCTCTCTCTCTCTCTCTCGCTCTCTCTCTCTTTGTCTCGTTGTCCATTGATTGTAAGTTGAGAAATGTTGTCTATCTTGTTTCCGTGTTTGTTGAATTGATGAATTTATAAAGCTTCATGATTAATAGATAGACATGCGATGTTGGACAGACTGAAAAGGAAAGAACTAAAGGAAAAAGCATGATTGAGAGACAAAGCAAAATAAATAGAGAGAGACAGAGCAGAGAGCTTCTGAACATGTAGCTGGAAGACTGGGATGACGAGATGAGGAGCAGAGGTAAGAATTGAAAGAGGCTTAGCGGAGAAAGCAGGCTATGAAATTAAAGGGCACGACATGCCATCCGAAGACATTCCAAGGTGAAAATTTGTGAAATCTTTCACGCAAAAGTGACCTTAACGAGGCGGCCTCGAACCCTGCCACATTGCGTACTAGGGTGAGACGCTAACGCACACACTACACGGTCACGTTCTCGCGACTGGCTGAACACTTACTTACTGCTTCCTAATGTTATTGGAAACACCCGCACAACCAGCTAGCGTTCCACAATGGAGAGTGATTTCCACCGTGATTATAATGGAACTATAATCTCTTACTTGAACTCATTGTCCAGTGCTCTTTCTTTATCTCTCTCTCTCTCTCTCTCTCTCTCTATCTATCTTTCTCTCTTTTTCTCTCTCTCGCTCTCTCTTCTTCTGCTGCATCTCGCTCTCTCTCATTCTCTCCATCTCCCTATCCTCTCCCTCTATCTTGTTTCTATCTAATCTCTCTTTAATTTCTCCGCCTGCTTGTCTTCCAAGTTTAACCTCTGCTACGCACTTCTTCCTATTACGCTTCATCACTCTACCTTGCTTTCTTCCTTTCCCTCTATCCTTTTCACTCTGTACAACACCGCTTGTCTTTTTATTAATCGGGGGGCTTTATCAATTCACTTAAAAAGCAAACAAGTGAACACAAAGAACCACAGTTCACATCTTATAATCGTCCGTAATGGACAGCGAGAGAAACAGAAAGAGAGAGCGAGAGAGAGAGAGAGAGAGAGAAAGAGAGAGAGAGAGCTAGGGTGGGAGATGGGGAGAGGAAGGGCAGGAGGACTGTTGCCGAGCTGCAAGTGCCGTGTGGTCAGTGTCTTCGGAAGCGAACCAGCCTGACATTCAAGGAATAAGTTATGTGCACTAACAATCAGGTATTTCAGAATTATCCTAATAATGCCAGAGTCGAAATTCGAGCCAAACTAGGAGCATTTTGTAACGTGGATTGAAATCCTCATAATAAGGACATATTTTTTACTTACTGGGCAAACAAATCTTACTAGGCAACTTATTAGACAAAAAATTTGGCTCGAATTTCGACCAAGCAAAAAGCTAGGCTAATTCTGAAAACCAGAGCAACCATAAGAATGTTTTAGACGCATTTCCGTAAAAGTAGCACAAACTCGTATGTACTAGAGTATAATCTTGAACAGAAAAAAGGAACATATTTTATACAAAATGTGAAGACTAACGGTAGTTTGCGAGGCGGTCAGATGTTCAGATTCCTTGGGCCGACAACGACCTCCTTGGCAAGACTGGAGGCGACCCTTCAAAAAATCAATCAGAGAACTCACTAAAGAAAAAATTATTGTAATTGAAATGAAAGATTCATAGCGAATAAGTGAAAATCGCTCTAGTATTCAGCCTTTCTTATTTAACTTCAAATAAAAGTAAATAAACTTATGTTACGTTTTAACTACAGTAATCAAGCACACAGTACAGTAAACCTTCGACAATTTAAGTGAAAACCTAACGACTTACAAGTAATTGGCCAGCCATTTGTTGAGTGCAGAGGAGGAAAGAGTGGCAGGCAGATTGAGAGAGAGCGAGCGATGGGCGGAGGTAGGGAAGGAGGACTCTTGTCAAGCTGCAGTTGCCGTGTCATCAGCGTCCTCCGAAGCGGAACTAGCCTGACAGCAAAGAAATAAGTTATGGGCAACCATAAAAACAATCTAGTATTCAGTCTAAAAGGCATTTTACTGACAAAATATCAAAATATGAATGTTTTCATGTTTCATTTTCCCCGTGCATAGCTCATATAAGATATTGAAGAAAAAAATATGCTAAAAACAGGCAAAGGCGTTTTCAAGGGTTTTGCTAAATGAA
Source organism: Allodiplogaster sudhausi (assembly GCA_945643635.1). Taxonomy (NCBI): domain Eukaryota; kingdom Metazoa; phylum Nematoda; class Chromadorea; order Rhabditida; family Diplogasteridae; genus Allodiplogaster; species Allodiplogaster sudhausi. Next base: position 511,745 of record CALZFC010000301.1, on the reverse strand, counting down.
AAGGTTTAACAGCAATTTTAGATGTAAGTTATGCCAACAAGCAGATATGATTTGTGAAGATTACCCATAATTTATATACCTTGTGCTGTGATTAAAAAAAAATCTCAGAACTAACGGTAGATTGTGTCCACTCGAGGCGAGTCTGGCCGCGATGTCCACATTTCCGGCTGTGGCCGAATACGACCTCCTTGCAACCAGCAACCTGGAGGTGATCCTTCAAAAAGAGCAATCTAAGAAATAATTCAAAAAATTAATAAGTTTTATTCAAATGACACATTAAAAAAGAATAAGTTGCAATCGCGTTAGCATTCTACCTTTCTTATTTAGCTTCAAAGAAATGCAAAGAAACTTATAAACCGCTTGAACACCTACCGTAATCCAATATACCATACTATCCAGCACACAGTAATCCGACAAGAAAATGAATGGTCAGCACTTTTGATGAGTTTGATTTAAGGAAGATTTTAATTTAAAAAAAAATCACGACTGACAAGAAGTTTGTCGGGGCAACAGTTCGGCCACGGCGTTCAGGTTCACTTTTCTCGGCGGCGTTCGAGGCCGGGCCTAGCCATCCATCATTGTCGCAGCAGCCGAACACGGCAACAACGAATCGAAATCATTCATGAGTGGGCTAACATCTTTTAACCATGATGTTATCTCCTCAATTCCACATTTTAGCGGCGAAACCAATGCTGAACAAGGTCGGGTTCCAGCCCGGGGGGAGGTGGACACAGACATACAAATATCTTTTTCAATAAAAAAAAACACACATTTAATGCAAAAAGCTCTCTCATGGGTCAAACTATTCTGAGCAAAAAGTGGGGGGAGGTTCAACATGGCGCATTCACCAACCTTGTTCAGCATTGGGCCAAATAAATCTATTCAAACAGCAATACATTTTTGAGAAAGCACAAAGGTCATTTACTTCAATTCCCTCAGTCAGCATAGCTGCAGCGGAAAAAAATTACCATGGGAAACAATTGTAGTTTAAAAGGAAACAAAAAACTACAAGAAATAAAATGAAACGCAGCAAACCGTGAGCAGCGCGAATCCTTTGGGAAGTTGTACCGGCTTCTCTAGCATACGAAGCGGCGAGGAAATTGCGTCAACGCAGCTGCTTTAAACCTCAATGGAATGGCAATAAAATACACTTCGCCTACACGAAGAATCAAACACTTTGGTGACCACAAGATGAAAAAAAACCACATCCATAACTTCAGCAAGTCCCGAAGTTGTTTCTAAACATTTCAGGTGATGCTGGGTGCTATATCACATAAACGTCGTAAGAAGCCAAAATAAACCCCAAAAACAACGACGGAACTAGCAAAACACAAACAATCATTTCGAAAATGCTGCTTGGTTTTATGGTTCCGAAGTGTCGTTTATTTGGTGTGTTTCGTTGTTTAAGTGTGTAGTGTAAACTCAAATGCCCCTTCCTACTGCATTTACCACTTGATTTATTTTATGAAATAAAGTTGAAATTTACATTTTAAGACATTGTGTGCTGTGTGTGGAAGAGAATGGGGATTCGAACAAGGTATAGATCTCTTTATTTGGTTACGTGTACGCCGAGATATTTCTTGCGTGCCATTTGGAACATTGCGCGCGCTGCGGTACAAATCGGCCACTTTGGCGGTACATCACTGTATGTAAAATGAGCTATGGCTGGAATACAATTAAGTGTAATCTTTTGTTCTTTCTACGGTGTAGCTGGCGCTCTGCATCGCGTGGGCCATCACAGTGCTGCACTGCATTCCTGAGTTCTTTCGTATGTTTAAGACCTTTATAAAACGTTATGATTTATTATTCAATGCATTAAAAAATGTCTGGTAAATGTGTATAGTAGACAGCAGATGAACATTTACTAAAGAGCAGCAATGCTTAACTATTTTTTTTAAATATCAACATCTTTAACTTAAAAAAAACCCTGTTTAGCCGGTTGTGGCTTCATCTTCTGGTACGAGAGACTTTCATGGGACTACTTGTCAACGCCATGGCATTAGGCTTGTTTCTTGCTTTTATTTTGCTGGTTATTTTATTCATATTAATCTCAAATACATAGTTTTGACACTCTGTCCTTGCTTCATTGATGCATTAAAAAGAGCAAAAATCTTGTAAAAGTAAAGTTTACATCTCTTTAATTATGTAATCTCACCTCTCTAAAATGCATGACGTTTATATTCAGTAAAAAAAAATACAGCTTCAATTCATAAATAAATTCTTAATCTTAATTTAATATTCGTAGTTTGCAGGTGGCCTAGTCCTTGCCATTCCCACGTACACGATTTACTCCGTGTCGATTCTGCTCAATCTCCTCATAATGATAAAAATGACGCATGACGCTATGGTGAGCCGTTATTAGGAAACATTCATACTATTAATAAGAATATTTATCTCCAATATTTAAAATATCTAATCAAATAGTCAAATCTCAATGAAAAACAATAAAGTTAATACTGAAACTAAATGAATTTTGGCATTTTTTTTAGCGTCGAGACACTGGGATGCAAAGCACGGAAACTCGTGCAAGAAGACGAAATAACATTCGCTCTTTTGTGCAGGTCGGGACATGATTTTCCGTTTGTTTTTATTCAACATTAATTACTATTTCATTTACTATTTATTTTTTTAAATTAAATACATTAAGATGCTTGTTAATTGGGATTAAAAAAATTTATTTATTTCTTCAGAGTTTTCTACAAGAGCTTATGTATATTATCGCACTGATAATCATTCAATTCTCACGTCCGACGACGCGTGTCACCGAATTTCTCTCGCACTCTCTCATTTAGGAGAGTGAGCAATTCTCTGGGATGGGTTGGTTCACTTCAAATGGTTTTTCAAGAATTTTTTGAATGTAGATATAATTGCCTGAATATTGAGTAACCAGCGTTGGTGCTTGCGCTGGTGAAAATGATTTTCACCAGCGCAAGCACCAACGCTGGTTACTGTTCATGTCGACTTCGGGCGCTGAGTATCGCAGGGAACAACCGGGCGGCGCTGGGAAAGACTCAAGGCGATTTGTAGACTGCCATCCACAGGATGTCATCCTGATCGCCAGTTATTTTGCTTGCAATGCAACAAAAGGAATGTGGAGCGCAAGAGGTAGCCGGTGGAGCACAGATTTATTATTGATGCACGTGGGTGGCCTATGTACATATATTGGGCTGGAGGATAGCATACTTTCGCAGGGGAAAGGGAACTGTATTAGATATGGTATTCTTCATACATATGTGACATATCTCCATCTATACGACAGTCGGGAAAACTTGAAAAGTTTCCGGTTGAGTTTCTTGATCCCTAAACAAATTATTATTATATATTTGTACTTTAAGTTCTGTCGTCATTCTTTACCGATCGGAAGTGCGTCATCATTTGATGGCGCCGTGCGCGTGTTGGAAGAAAGGGGACGCGGCGGCGCGCCTCTTCCGTGCACTCCTTCGCCACCGCTCCTACGGCGCACTCGGACATGTCGGCGCAGTAGAAAACTATCGGGTTTGAAATTCACTCCAATGTTGACGAATTTCCAGCTTCTTTTTCCGTCGTTAACAAGAAACGATTTTGATTGGATTTCTTTTTTTCAAAAGCTCTGCGGCGATTCACGTAGAATTAATCTGGAATGTCGAATATTGTTGTTCATTTGCTACGGAATGACGGCGAAACCATCCGCCGACAAATAAAGAATAGAAAAATTGTCTTTGTGTATTTGAACGATATTTAAAACAAAGAAAAACAAAAAAAGTTTATCAGTGAACATGCTGGACTTGTGAACTCGCAAAATGCACGGCGCCTTTACTCTTGGGGGAGCATCTGTAACAAGAGTGTGTTCAACATGTACCATATACTAGTAAGTCTTCGTGGAGTTTTCAATGCACGAATCGCTTCATCATTCGGCAACTTACTAATTTGGTATTTTTTAATACCTCTTGTCTGGCTGATGAAATTGAGAGATGACCAGCTCTGATTCATTTGTACAATTGCATTAGCCAAGAAGTGCATAAATAGTGCATTCAATTGAAGTCTACGCGGAAATAAGGCTGCTGAATATAGGGAAGACTATTAACTATGATTAGAGATAGGCAAAAAGTCTATATTAACATAAGTCACCGATTTAGAGATAAGCTTTTTTTTTTGCTTGAAAATAAAAGCAGAGCTGTAATTTTATACGTCTTTTCATTTTCCGGCTTGACACGCGTGATCTGCTTCAATTCGACAGATTGCATACTCTTTCTTTTTTTGATCTATCTCGCGATGTCTTCTATCTCCTCTATTATTTATTTTTTTTTTTGAAGATGAATTCGAGTACACGAACGAACAGGGCCGACAATTCTTCGAGAACTTTATGCGCTAGCAAGGTGAGCACTCGTTTTAATATCCCAAATGAATTACAATGCGAGACCTAAAATGAATCTTTTCACCCAGTTTTGTTATTTTAGATCGTGAAAGGAATTTTGCCGCTCATTCCCTCACTCTTTCTCTCGCTCCCTAACTCTATTTCATGCTCTCTCACTCTCTCTAGCTCCCTCACTCTCTCTTTATCTCCCTCACTCTTTCTCTCGCTCCCTCTCTCTCTCTCTTGCTCTCTTTCTCTTTCATCTCTGCAGACCGGATTTATATTTTCCTGTAGAACATCCGTCGGATTTCGTAGCAATAGGAGTTAGACATAAAATCGCCCTTTAACAATTCCTCTATTTGTTCCAGTGCATAGTGCGTATTCTCGGCATCGATTATCTTTTCTTGCAGTGACATTATGACAACTAGGACTACGTTATTTCCATATCTTGATGACCTTAGCAATAAGTTGTAGAAATCAATGAATAGACAGACGAGTGATAAATGTGCATCTTGCTTCTTGGTAATTGATAACCAGGTAAGAGTCTTTGAGAGGGTATCGTGGAGAGAAGCTATTGAAGCAGAACAACACAGAAACAAAGTCTAGAAAAGAATGAAAAGGAAACTATAACAGAGATTAGATTGGCAATGCCTCTCTTTCTCTCTTTTTGTTTGCGCGTGCCGTCATGAGTACTAGAGATGGAATTTAGTCATTCAAAAATAAGTTGTTGTTTTTTTTAAAAAGTAGACACAGGAGAACATGAAACCTAATTTGCATCTCAAGCTTTCCCCAAATAAGATAAGAGGACGAGCTCGCAACAATCTAATTCCATCTCATTGTCAGAGTATACATGATTTCCTCATTATGAGATTGATAATCACTATACAGGTTGCATACTTATTTCGCAAAATGAGCATATGTAATTAACATTTTCATTCAATGTAGGCATACAATATCACCACTCGCATAAGGTGGTGAAGTTAATTTTTTTTAATAAATATTTTCACCCTCTTCTTCTCTTTATATGGGCAAGAACTGATCAACTCATTCATTTCAGTGTTCAACCTCAACCTTTTTCGTTAAAAAGTTTTCTCCCCCGTATTCTTCCTAGATTAATTGAATCACTGAACTTCTGTGTTGTGGAAAGTTTATGTATCTGAAACTAGATATATTTCTTTCCGTCTTTTTTTTATATTTTACTTGTGTATTTTGCTAAATCATTTCCATAATAGATGTCTTTAAATTTAAAGTTTTTACCCGGAATGGGTACTGTTGTGTCCTCCGCCAGAGGGGGACAAGGAAATAGACTGCGGGTAGACGAGGCGAGAGCGGGAACGGGTTTATTGAGAGCAGAGGGAATGAGAGAGAGAGAGAAAGGAGGGTCGACCGCTTGTGAGAGGGAACGAGAAATGAAGTGACACGGATAAAGGAAGTGCCGGTGAAGAGACCAGCCGAGGGTTTAAATACCATTTTGAGCTGGCGACTCACGTAGACGAGTATAATGTAACAAGACTCACAGAGTCCATATACAAATGTACATAGTACATATTAACATGAGTAGATATTTACATATCTACTCAACAGGTACATTCTCGTTCGTAATAGGTGCAGATGTATCAAGACGGAAGGTGTTGAGGCCATTCTCTCACGCCCACTGCTTGTCATTCTTTGTAGATGAAGAGGTCAGAAACATTGTGACTATCGTATGAGTCGGCAACTTTTTGCAAAAGATCGCCAGATTATGAATAGGTTTTCAGCCAGATTCTACTTCCCAAGTTAAATCCGTAAGAAAATGTAAAAGTCTGTAAGCAGTTTATGCAGTTTCTAGACCTATGTGTGTTCTTATTTGTACACATTTACACATGTGAATAAACGGTTACTTAGAGATATATATAAATAAATAATAAAAAATTTTTTTGTGAACTTGAGCTCTATTTAAAGAACGAAGAGTAAAGTTAAAAGAAGCTGACCGGGTAAAACTCGCAAAAGGCACGTCTTCGGAGAGCATCTGCAACAAGTATGTGAAACATGTATGTATACCATGTTCTCGTTCGTGTAATTTTCAATGCACGAATCGCTTCATAAATTACTGATTTAGTATTTGTTAACATCGCTAATGAAAGGAGCAGAGCTGATATGATTCATTGTGGAAAAAGCATTAACCAGGAAGTACATCCAGTTGTCGCAAACGAAGTGCTTCATGCATTTGAGGCGGGTTCAGGAAAATGGCAGCATTCTTTTTTCTTTTAAATTACAATGTACTATCTACATACATAAGTATATAGCCTGTTAATGTTATTTGTTTATTTTAACATTGAAATTACCAACTATTTTCAACTACGCCCTGTTTCTATTTTGTAGTTAGTGCATGCTTATTGTTAGGAGAGGAAAAGTTGTCCAAAACGAGCGCACTTCTCTCGTGCTCGTTCCCACGATCCTGTTGAGCAGCGCCGAACACTTTTGATACTTGCATGCAGCTATTTCCTCCTTTTCCTACTCACTGCCGATCTTTCTAAGTAATACATATACAAATATCTCTCTCTCTCTCTCTCGTTCTCTCTCTCTCTCTCTCTCTCTTTCTCTCATTCTCTCTCTCGTTCTCTCTCTCTCTCTTTCTCCCATTCTCTCTCTCTTTCTCTCTCTCTCTCTTTCTCTCTCTCTTTCATTCTCTCCCTCTGTCTTTCTCTCTCTCTCTCCCTCTCTCTCTCTCTCTTTCTCTCTCCGAGTGACATTCGGAAAAGAATGGAAGGGCAGAGCCTTTTCCCTTCCCTCAGACCTGCCCGATTCCGAGAGTAGCCTGGGTCGAAAGGAAAGTTACCTTTACTCCTTCCTCCAACAGACTTGTCATGGATCAACGCTGGGAAGACATCCTCGCCGGAACGCTTATGCTGATTGTTTGTTTTTCTATGTATTTATTGATTAATTATGACTATGTTATTGCTGCAACTTTTACTTCTTCCAGTAATTTACTTGACTAAACAGTTAAATATAACAACACCTAGATAAATTTATTTAGCTAAACTATAAAATTTAAAGACCGCAGATGATTTTTGCAATCCGAAGGAAACTGCATGTAAGCATTCTCTTGGTGCGCTAATTACAAATTTGCAGTTTGAGGCCCAACATGGTTTTGGGTCAACCTGGGTATCTGCGGTCTCTAAATATATATATTTTTTTAATTATAAACTTTTTTTCAAGTTCGGCATGCTCGGAATGGCCGCGAACGCCCTGGTAACCGCGGTCTTCCGGCGTGGTTGGCGACCTAACTCCTTCTCTGCCTTCTCCGTCCTCTGCTGCTCGCGCGCCTTCTCCAACTGCCTCTTTCTCATCTGCTTCCTCGCCTACAGTGTTCCCGTCGCTTTCCTGTCATTTCTTTTCCATTTTAAAGACAACTGATATTGCGGATAATAAGACTCGTTTCAAAAGTATATTAACTTGTACCCTAGTAATTTATTCGTGTTCTTGGCATTTTTCCCCCATAATATATTAGTTTCCTTTTTCACTTATGTAGTTTGCCTTCTCTCTCTCTCTCTCTCTCTCTCTCTGTCTCCACCATCTCTCTCCCTCCTTTCTCTATTCTCTCTTGTAGTGGTTACGAGTACGGCCCGCCGATCGTAAATCTCAAGTTCGGCCATCTGACTACGCTTGCCTACAAGAGCACTGTCTACGTTCAGCTGACAATCACGTTTAACCGCTTCGTCTGCACGTACTTTACGTTCAAATACTCCAAGATTTGCGGCCGCTTCGGCACTTCTGTTAGTTCTCTCAGAAAGCAAAACTCAGATTTATCTTTATAAAAACATTAACAAATTTACAAAAAAAAGGTACTAATGCGATATTCGCAAGCAGAAAATTCGAAGAAAAAAATGAAACATTAAATATGTGTATTGAAATACGGCTAAAATATGAAATCATTTCTTCTTCCTTCTACTTTGCAGATTGCGCTCAGCGTCGCGTGGGGCATCACCGTGCTGCACTGCATTCCGGAGTTCTTTCGTATGTCATAGTCTGTTTTGCATTTTTAAAACGTTATTATTTATGTGATTCATTAGCAATATTAATAAATATTCTTGACTGCTAAATATGGAGTAGACTGCAACTGAACAGTTACAAAAGAGAAGTAATGCTATTTTATTTATTTCATATATTATATATATATATATATATATATATATATATATTAGTATTTTAACATCTCTAATTAATAGTCTTGTTGAGCCGATTGCGGTTTCATCTTCTTTTACGAGAGTCTCTCCTGGGACTACTTGTCAACGCCATGCTCTCAGGCATTAGGCTTGTTTCTTGCTTTTATTTGCCACTCAATTTGCAATTTACGAGACAATTTCTGTATCTAGTTTAACAGCCTTTTGGACTTTATTACATAAGTTCATACTCTATGCATTTATTTCTACACATTTGCATGGAAATGAGGTTCTTCTCCAGGTGGCCTAGTCCTTGCCATTCCCACGTACACGATATACTCCGTGTCGATTCTGCTCAATCTCCTAATAATGATCAAAATGACGCATGACGCTATGGTGAGACTTTTACTCTATCAAGAAATCTTTCATTCACAATAAACATACATTCTAATATTATCACTAATTAAAAAAAAATAGTTGCCAAATTTCCCCACAAAAGTCAAAAATCAATGAGGTCAAACTAGAAATTTCAAATTAAAATTAATTTTTTTGGCATTTGTTAAGCGTCGAGACACGGGGATGCAAAGCGCGGAAACGCGTGCTAGAAGACGAAATAACATTCGTTGTTTCATGCAGGTGGGGATTAATTTTTCTTTTTTATTTAAAGAATTTATTCTAAAGAGAATTTTGATTGATCAAACAGATTATTTTGTTCATTTCTCGTAACTTTTTTTTATAAGCCTTTAATTTTTACAGAGTTTTCTACAAGAGCTCATGTACATTATCGCACTGATAATCATGCAGTTCTCACGGCCGACGACACGCGTCACCGGATTTCTCTCGCACGCTCTCATCTTGGAATGGACCATTCTGTTGGATGGGTTTGTCCACCTCAGATTGCTACTAAACATCTTTGAATGTCGTACGCATTTGCCTGAATTTTTTTTTTCTATGAAAAAAATTTTTTTTCAAACGAAAATTTGCGTTTCCCTTTAAATTAGCCAAAAAAGTCATTCATGAATTCTCCGCTTTTTAGCTTAATCAAAGGGAAGGAGCATTTGTTTTAGAGAGACTCGACTGAGATGGTCACGAAAGCTACGGCCTTTTTGCTTTCAGTTCTGTCGTCATTCTGTACCGGCCAGAAGTGCGTCGCCATTTGATGGCGCCTTGCGGCGGCCTTTGTCAGAAAGGGGACGCGGCGGCGGCGGCGGTCGCGCAGAGGCGTCGCGCCTCTTCCGTGCACTCCGTCGCCACGGCGCCCACCGCGCAGTCGGACGTGTCGGCCAAGTAGAGAGAAAATTCCCGTTTGAAACTCCCGCCAATATCGTGGAATATTCTTTTTCTTCGTTGTTTACATAAAAAATATTTTGATTTTATGTTCTGTTCAAAAATCTATGACTTCCATGGGAAAAATGATTACTCATGCTTGAATGATAATGAAGATAATTTAATTATTCTGAAAGAAGTAAGAGAAGACTGTGTACATATGTATGTACATATTGATCATTCATACATGTATATTACTGATATTTGATTTATTCTAAATTTCTGAATGAAGTCGATTTGCGCTTTATTTCTTTCGAACTCGTAGTGTATTATATAATAATGTATAGTTTAAAAAAACAAAAGATGCAATAGATATTTCCACTCACACGGTCTCGTGGTTCTTTCCGGGGGGGGGGGGGGGGGGGGTAGAGAACTCGGGAGTGGATGACATGTCATATGATAGCCGTATACAGGAGAAGGAAGCATACAGCCGTATACAGGAGAAGGAAGTAAAACAGGAGAAGGAAGCATCACGGGGGGAAAAATGGAATGAGAATGCTTTGATTATTGTATATTTTGTTGCAAATTAAATTAAAGTAATGGAAGAAAAGCAGATTATAATTAGAGTGAAAGAGATAGAACTACAACAATAAGTATTATTGCACATATATTGGCTAGAAAGGGAGATGATAATGTTTTTTTTTAAATTAATTTCACGACAACATTTACTAACTCTAGGCACATACATGTGTATGCATATGTATCATGTTTACAAGTATGTTAGCACGTTTAAAAGCATGGTCATATATATATAGCGCTCCACGTAACATCCAGGTATAAACAAAATTGTTACGTTTCTTTTCCTTAAGAGGAGGCGACGCTCACCATGGCGAAGACATCACATGTTTTTCTCAGCGTAACATTTCAACGGAACATTTTTCCATAACATTTTTTTGTGCATAATATTTTTTTCTGTGTGTACAGCTTCATGTACATGGACTCAGAAGTACAGTCGAACAGTCGAAGAAGAAGAAGAAGAAGTGACTTCATCCTTTGATCAGCGATACGAACTCTGCAATTATCACAAATTTATTTCTTTCCTTCAAACCTTTAATATTCATATCTTATTTTAGTATTTTTCTCACTTCCTAGTGCTAATAATGGATTAAAAATTGACCCCTATCACAAGCTATGTGTTTTGGAGAGATATGCATACAATTAGCATTAAACTGCAATCCTTCGATAGTCGCTATATTATATCACGGGAATTATCAAATATGGATATGTTTAATAACTCGGCAATACGGTATTTCTCTCATCAATCTACCGTACCATTGAAGGGAATACTGTATCTCATCAATCTACCGTACCATTGAAGTCGATCATCCCGTCGTGGTCGGTGTCTCCTTCGCGGATCATGGCGCGCGCATCCGACATGGAGAGTTGCTCTCCGAGCGAGCACATCACAGTAATCATCCCGTCGCCCTTGCGGTCGAAGAACTGCAAGTAATTGCCCGTTTAAGACAAATGGGCATAATTAGCGTAATTAGCATAATTAAAATTGATAATTTACCATTAACATAGTAAATGGATGCCCAGTTTAATTATTTTAATTACTGGCAGTTTGAGATACAATGTACGTTTGTTCGCTGTTATCTTTAAAAAGTAAGTCTTATTCTTAGATATGCGATTCATTGAGCATTTTGGTGCTATGGGGTGTCGCCGCTATCAGTGGTGGGTTAGGCACGGAAATCGGACAATGAGAAGGGTTAAGAAGACGGCACTGCGGCATTCGGGACGACAGAAGTTCCTTTGGAAATTCATTGAAGCGTGACTGTAGCCAGAGGACAGCGGCTAGACAAAATGAAAGACCGTGGGAAGGACAGAAGGAAGGAGAACAAGAGACATAGATTGGAGAAAAGCATAGAGAGTAGGAGCAAGGAGATGGAGAGTGAGAGAGAGGGAAAGAAAGAGAGAGCAAGCGAGAGAGGGAGAGAGAGAGGA
>CALZFC010000301.1:485000-495000 GCA_945643635.1 Allodiplogaster sudhausi | reverse complement strand
CATCCTCTCGTCCCAAAGGGAAGCCGGGGAGTTTGAAAGAGATCAAAAAAGAATTACTCTCAATTAATTCAAAGTTTTCATCCTACTTAATTTCTGACATGTGCTCTGCCTTGTTTATCGGCTGGCTCACCATCAGCGTGCTCGCTGAAGCCCTTCGAGGAAGCAATCCTCTTGGCTTGTCAGAGCTACGCTTATCTCTGTCACTCTCTCTCTCTCATTCTCTCTCTCCCTGTCACTTTCTCTCTCTCTCTTTATCACTCTCACTCTCTCTCTCTCTATACCTCTGACTCTCCCTGTATTTCTGTCACTCACTCTGTCACTTCTTTCATTCTCTCTCTCTCTCTCTCTCTCTAATCCTATCATATTCGCTCTCCAACTCGCCATCTTCCGTTCTCTCAATATACTCTATCTCATATCACAGTCAGTGAGTCAGAGTCAGGGCATACAGACAAAATAAGCCTTCAACGTCATGGACTGGGCGCCTTCATACTTTCTCTGTCGCTCTCTGTCTCTCACTCTCCGTCTCTCTCTCTTTCTCTCGTTCCCTCTCTTTCTCTTTCGCTCTCTCTTTTCTCCCTCTTCTCTCTCACTCTCTCTCTACCAGATGCTGTGCATATAATGTCAGAAGTATGATGGGGCCAAATGGGAATTCCGGGAATCTTAGGCTTCAGCTATGCCCCTCCGGGCACTGAATCTCCCCTGCTTCCCTGGTGTCATATGGTCATGGAACGCCAAGCAAAGTGGCTAACAAGCGCATTGACGAAGTAAATGAATTTGGGCAGTTTTTTCTTGGTATTCTGCCAGTTTTGCCAATTTGCCCTCTGCATGACGTGAATTTGGCAATTCCCACCAGGGAGAGAGTTTTGAAATTGGTTTTGGCGGCAAGTTTACATTAAATTAGGATGGATAAAATAAATTTAATAACGAACCATCCGTGTCCGCTTGCTTGATCATCTCTTCAATCTTCTTATTCGAAGGTTTCTCGCCGACCTAAAGTTAAGAAAATTATAATAATAAAGTAAAATTTCCCGCCAAAATTAAATTTTTAAATGCGCTAATTTTTTACATCTTCCCGCCAAACCTGAATGAGCGCGAATTCGAGCTCTTCGCACGTTATTCTTCCGTCGCCATTCTTGTCGAGCTCCTGAAGAGTTCATTTATTATTTTTTATTTATCTTTTTACATTCTTTTTTTTTGCATAGATTCTTGCGTGTATGTGAATAATGGATATTTCTGCGGAAAATTTGTTTCCAAGTTCAAAATGGCCAGGTTTCATATTGTAAATGTTGAATATTTTTGTAAAATAATTAATTAATTTAAATTAATGTTCTCTCGTCACCTTGAAGATCTCTCTGAGTTCGGCCTCTTTGATGGCGTCCATTGCGAGCGACGCAATCACTGGCCAGCACCGTTTCACTGTCGTCGACTTCGTCTTGGCAGGCGAGAGGAGCACACTATGAAGAATCCGGCCGGTATAGGGTGCGGGAGAAAAAGAGTGCTGTTCTACAAGGGGAGCTGCGGGAGAGAGAGAGAGAGAGTGCGCTTGTTCACGCCCTTGGGGGCTATAAGAGGGAGGTCCTGCAGCCGACGAGAGACGCGCCTCCTTCCAATCGCGCTACGAGTTTCGTGGGGAGAGAGTGGAGGGAGAGAAGCTGCACGCAAGAGAGAGATAGGTAGAGAGAGAGACTCTGAAGGAGCGAGAGAGAGATATAAGTCAGAAAGAGAGAGAGAGTGGGCGTGCCCTACTGGCCATCGCGTGGACAGCCAAGCTGTCTGGCGGGGTTCCATTCTGCTGATAGAGAGAGCCCCCGGGTTTATCATCTGATTAAATGCTGATAATCAGTGGAGTCTTCAACTTTTTGCAATGAAATCATGCGCAGAGTGATGTCTCTTCTCATCAGAGTGAGTGGCTTTCTCGCTTATACATATTTAGTAGAAAGCGGCTTCATTTCATCTCACCTTAGCCAGCAGAGCCAGGACACAAATATACATTTATCCACACGCTCCCGTCATTTTTTTGCATCGGCCGTTTCAGTCGACCGGAATTGGCCACCGGATGAGCGGAGCTTGGCATGGTTGTGGTCTTGCCGTCTCTATTTCGCACGGTCAGGTTAGGCTATATGTGAGTGAGTGAGTAAGAGAGCAAGAGTGAGAGAGAGAGTGAGGAGATAGATAGAGAGAGGGAGAGAGTGCGTGAGAGATAATAGTGAGAACGAGAGAGAGAAAGAGAAAGAGAGAGAGAGAAAGAGAGAGAAACCTACTGGGTGGCTTTTCGCACCGTCTTCTTTCTTCGAAAGACCGAATTCTGCGTGGTGGACGTGCACTTCTGTTTTCTGCCTTAGGCGATAAACTTACGAAAGAGAGAAGTACGGACAGCAGAAGAAGTTGGGACAGAAACATCCGGAGGGGTGTGTATAGTCGAACACGTGTGGATGGAGGGAGAGAGAGAGAGAGAAAGAGAGAGAGAGAGAGAGACAGGGGACAGGAGAGAGAGAGACAAAGAGAGGGAGAGAGATGACAGAGGGAGAGAGGAAAGGGAGAACGAGAGAGATATGAGAGAAATAGAGAACCACAAACATTGTTACTTTTACTCAGCGGCGCCTTCGACCTCGTGGGAAAACATAGAGGAGTGGTGCGAGAGAGAGAAACGGCGGCCGGGCCTAACGACATAACCATGATAGGCACTGACAGAAACCGGGAAAACATGCACGCTTCTCGAGGAAACATCATCAGGGTGTCGATAGAGGGACATCCTGTGTGGTGTCTTTCCCAGAAAAGGCGACGACAGAAGAAGCGAGTAAAAGAGAAGAAGAAGCCAAACGAAGCTGCAGCAATTCGAACACTAGCGCTGGTGTTTTGGAGAGTCTCTTGAACATCCGAGGAGGCTGTTTTAATTACAGCATATTTTAATTGCATAGTGATCAACCAAGGATTAGTCCCATGTACAATGATATACATTGCCTTATGTCTGTTTTATTTTTGTAGTTTTATGTATGTATATGATGTTGATAAGCCTTTTGTCTGTTAGAAGCTTGCTGTTTTTTTTGTAGTTATTTATTACGTTGAAATATACAATTACACCAATTTCGGTCGAAAATGCATATCAGCAATACGGGGAATAGGCAAAAAAAGTAGTCAAAATATGTAGAACGAGACGACGAAAACCATGGTCGTCTCTCAGTTATGAGAACTGTGGAAGAACAAATGAAGAAAACGGAGAAATATAAAGGCGAGGGAGAGAAGGAGGCGGATGACTCCGATTACGGCGCGCGCGTTTCGTTGATCTACTGAATCCTTAATCGTTTGCGGACGTCTCTTGGCTGCGCGATTCTTACTCGCCGGACATCATCTCCATGAACTCTGCAAAGGGAATAGTGACTCATTTATCCGACAGCCATATAATTTGTCATCTCTGACGTTCTGAATCACTAATCACTCTCTCACATTCTTGCTCTCTCTCTCTCTCTCTCTCTCTCTCTCTCTCTCTCTCCCTCACTCTCCCACATAAATGACCCCCTCTTTTCATGGCGAGAAAGCATCATCAATACTCACGAATTCTGTTGCGGCACTATTTTCTCGCCTTCTCTTGCTTGCATCACGGCTTAAATGACATGAAGTCTCTGTACTTCGGGGATTAGGGGGGGGGGGGGGGCTCGCTTACTATTTTAGGCCCTTTTCTTCGCTTGTGATGACAATCGTACTCCCACAAATGCCAATTTAAAGGCCCGGATTCTTAATTTCGATCCGAACGCCTATTTTACTGCCCTGCTTTTTTTTATTTTACGGCCCTACTTCTTATTTTACGGCCCTGTATCCTATTTCACGGCCCGGGACGAACCGTCAAAGTCGACGGTGCCCGAGCCGTCAGTGTCAATCTCGGCGATCATCTCGTCGAGCTCCTCCTCGGAGACGTTGTCGTCGAGGGCGCGCAGGATGTCACGGAGGTCGGACACGTTGATGTAGCCGTTGCCCTGAGTGTGCTCTCTCTTTATCTCTCTCTCGCTCTCTCTATCTTTCCCATCCTCTCGTTCTCCTTCTTTCTCTCTTTCAATCTTTCTCACTTTCTTATTCTCTTTCTATCTCTCTCTCTCTCTCTTCTCCCTCTCTATCTCTTTCTCTTTCTCTTTCTCCCCTCCCTCTCTCCCCCCCCTCTCTCTCTCTCTCCCCTTCTCTTCATCTCTAACTTCCTCTCTCTCTCTCCTCTCTCCAACCTCTTTATCGTAGAGTCTGAATGCCTCTCTCAACTCGTCCTCGAGTCCGGTGTCATCCTCGCCGGCGACGACAAAGTTGGCGACCATGGCGGCGAACTCCTCGAATTCGATCTCGCCAGAGCCTAGATATCTTTTCTTTTCTTTTTTAAATCACCGTTGAAAATCTGTTCTCTTTCTTACACGCTTTCAAATGTTTTTTGTACATGTTTTCAAAATAAAATTGATTTCAAGCTATCTCTTGTCGTAATGACATAGATTTTGGTAGTTTAAAAATATATATTATTTTTAACAAAGCATTTTACAGGTATATATATATATATATATATATATATATATATATATATATATATATATATATATATATATGGAGCTACTTGCTGCGTATAATGCAAGGAAGATTCATTTTATCCGCTTCAAGGTAGCGATGCTGATTGTGAGAGAGATAAACGGAGAGATGGAGAGGGACAAAAGAAGGGAAGTAGAGATAGAGAGGGGAAGCGAGAGAGAGAAGTAGAGAGAGAAAATAGAGGAGAGAGAGAGAAACAGAGAAAGAAAGCCGAACGAATCACTGAGCTTCTCTCATGGGACCCGCGGAGCATGCGTTGCTTTGCTTTTACTTTTCCTTTCCAGCTGTCTTGATGTGAAGAAGGAAGGCCTAAGCCAGCGATAACAAATTCATGAGCGAATTCGCGAGCGATGTACATATCTGGCGTGTGAATGAGGGGGGCTGAGGAGGTCATAGCAGGATATAAAGAGGACAACACAAGGATAATTTGTGAGCGTTTATCATTTATACTTTCCTTATTGAAACAGCAGACGGAGAACAGCGGTCATTCGTTGTCTTAAAAACGTAGTATCTAACTTAGAGTGGCATGCAACTCTACAGTAATCTATTTGAACTGTCTCGTCTCTTGAAATTTTATGTCAGGCTAAAAGGCGCTAATTCAAACGTGAGTTTATGGCTCCTTTAATCTTTCCAAGTTTGGACTCACTCACCGTCGGTGTCAAACTCCTTGATGAGCTGCTTGAGATCGCGCTCCTCGAAGGCTTGTCCCATCGTGCGCAGAATCTGGCCGACCTGGAAGAGCAATTGCAGTCCGAAAGGATTTTGTAGGCTTATCCATGCTGTATGTATTCAAAGCATCCTTAAAATTGGTGTACGTTGGCAAGATTATCTTTAAACAATCATAAATCGATCTGAAGAAATAAAGTCACGATTGAGAGAAATTGAATGTAATCAAGAGAGAGAGAGAGAGAGAGAGAGAGAGAGAGAGAGAAAGAGAGAGAGAGAGAGAGAATCAGAAGAAAGACAAAAACTCATATGTATTTATGAACTATTTGTCCGAATGCTTGCAGTGTACTTCGAACAATATTATTGTCGCTATTGTGTATTATTAAATTTCAGTTTGAATCAGGCCATAAAAGAGTGCGAATGCTCATTCAAATCCAAAATTGCAAACTGTACCTGAGTGGAACGAATGTAGCCCTTGTTTTCCTTGTCGAACATGTTGAAGTACTTCCGGAACTCTGAAAATATAATGAACTTGTGCATTTATGAACGCGTTCCAAAAATATTTTTTTGAAAGATTTGTATTATTTATTTTATTTGATCTTACATTGAACATTAATAAATATTATTTATTTATTATTTAGCTCTTTTTGGCAAACAAAAAAAAGAAATAACAAAACTTACGCTCGATCTGCTCGGGTGTAAGCTGTTCAAGCGCATCGGCTACAGCGTCGGCCTGAATTTGAGGAACATAACAAATTTGTTACGTTCTATTCAAGTATTTCCTTGCCATTTATTCATGTACCAAAATGTTAATATGACAACTGTCAAATGTAAATAAAGATAAAATTAAAGCTTACAATTAACTGGCAGATTTTGACGAAAGAAATTTACGCAACCAGATTAGCCATCATCAAGTTTTCTCATAGTGCATGTCCAAATCATATGTAATTCTCATTTGTGACTCCCACATTTTTGTCTAGTCTTATTAGATCTATTGATGAAAATCTTGATATTTGTATATATACGTAAACAGCAGCAAATATCAAAATAATCATTATTCTATCAATAATTAACAATAATAACTTGAACCTAATAATAAATTGTTATCTCCACTAACCATGTCTGCTTGCTTGTCGGTGGTGGAGATGGCAGTGTGTGTGTCTGGTGAATGGGGGACAAGGAGGCAGCAGCTACGACCTTCCGACTTTACCGTCAAAATTCGTCCGTTAGAGAGAGAGAGAGAGAGAGAGAGAGAGAGAGATGGAATGCAATCTCTCTCTCTCTCTCTCTCTCTCTCTCTCTCTCTCTCTCGCTGTCGTTTGGATATAGTGATCGCATGGACTGTAGAGACGCAGAAAACTGTGAAGACGATACGTGGGGGCGTACGTGAGATTATGGAGAGAAGGGAGAGAAAAATTGAGGATGGATCGGAGGAAACAGAGAGAGATCGCTAGAGAGTAGTTAAATTCCACAGATTTGAGGCAAAGAAAATGAAGAAATAAAAAGAGAGAGATGGTGTGAGACATTGCGGAGAGAGTGAAAGAGATAGAGAGAGCGAGAGATAAAGATAAAGAGTGAGAGTGAGAGAGAGGGAAGCGGGAGAAATAGCAAAAGATACTTGAGTGGATCTCCGTTTGCCTTCTTTACAATGCCTCCCAGCAGCAGCGCATTGCGCAGAGAAGCAGAGAGGGAGTGCATGAAGGAAGGGGAGAAGCAGATTTCGGAAGGGAAAAGAGAGATTTGGAGGAAGTAAAGGAAGGGGGCATAGGATTCGACCTACTGCTCCCATACACTTTTTGTTCCACTCTACACCTGCAATGCCGGAATATACTGTCAAGAAAGAATCTAAAGGAAAATGTAACTTGGATGTTAGGATCATCTTACAAGTGAAACCTCTGTAAACATATCCTTTATTCTCAAAATCAGAAACGGAATCTACACAATGTAAAGTGGCGAGAATTGATGAAATTATCAAATAAAAAAAAATTATTTTTAAATTATGATAGGATAGCTCACAGGAAGCTTAAAAAAATAAAATGACAAAACTCGGATAAAATAAATTTAGCATGGATCCAGCGTTCAATTTGAAAGCTTTTCTTATCCACTCTAGTTTTCCTTTCTCTTTTAATTTGTTTTGTGCGGTCGGTGTCGAAAAGAACAAATAATGATTCCCAAAATATATTCAGTCATTGATTAGATATATATTTTTATGCACTTTTCAAAACAATGCGAAGCGAAGTTGCCCTTGTGACGAGACATTGTCTTTTGCAAGTGCTTTTGCATAAAATTATTTGAGTAAACGAATATTTATTTACATCATGTCATTCAAAGTTTTGTGGGGATTAAAAAAACAGGAGCCACTTTTTAACTGATCTACCTTTTTATAGGGCCACTTTCGAAAGTAGTCATTGACAACTGCTGGGGAGCCTCCAGAAAATTGCATAAAAGCTTCATTTTTTTATACTAAAGAGACAGATTTTTTTGACGAAGAACCCTTCAGAAAACCTTTGGAATAAGGGAGTGTTTAAAACTGCACGGAAGCAAGATTCTAAGAATGTTGTGAAGACAAGCAACTCTAATTTGTGTTGTCGTCACGGCCTATCGGTAGTGATACGCAAAAACCGTTGTCCATGATGTCCCTGGTTCGAGTCCACTTACAGTGGCGGAAATCTTGGAATGATGCACACTTCACCCATACACAAACTATGAAGTGTATGTTCAAGCATACATTACAAATGACTTTGATATAACGTAATCTGACCGAGAATAGTGCTTTTGTGTGTGTGTTTCTCTCTTTATATCACGACATTTTATGGTTATGAAGAATGCAAAAAGTTCATCTCTAAAAAAAGTTTTCTTCATTCTTAGAGATGAAACACGAGGAGCCTGGGCCAGAAGACTCTTTTTGTTGGGCACGAGTGTCTACTTTCGGGCTTACAATAGCGACGCCGGACGCGCAATAAAATCTAGTCTGAAGTCGGGTTTTTTTTTCTTGCTTAAAAAACGTTTGGAGAAGAATTGGCACAGTGCCAACTTTTCTCGCCTTCCTTTCCTCCTTTCTCTTTCCATCCTTCTTCTTTGGCTTGCGCGCCAGGCTGGCTGAGATATCTCTCTCGGCACAAGTTTACTCGAGGATTTACCGCGTGTGCTTCCTGCGCGAGCGGCCAGCTTAGTTGACCGGCAACAAACAGCAGCACAATTGGAAGAGGGGCCGTGGGATGAGAGAGTGCGAGGGAGGGAGAGGGAGAGACAGAGTGAGAGAGACAGTTGTAGGCAAGGGAAGTGAGAGAGGACGTAAGCGAATAAGAAAGAGAGAGAGAGAGAGAGAGGGAGAGAGGGAGAATCTGGGAGAGAAAAGTAAGAGAGAGAGAGGGAGAGAGAAATTGTGAGAGACAGAAACAAAAATGATAAAAGCTCCCCACATGGAAGGTTGCGAAAGAGTGAGAGCGGGCAGAGAATGTATTAAAATGAGAGAGAATGAGAACGGAAAAAGGTGCAAAGGAAATGTGGTGAAGGAAGTTGTAGGACACCTTGAGCTGCTTCCATTCTCGCTCGCACTCTTTCTCTCTCTCTCTTTCTCTCTCTCTTTCCCCCTCTCTCTCTCTTTTTCTCTCTCTCTTTCTCCCTCTCTCTCATATTACCTCTCTCTCTCTCCATCTTTCTCTCTATGTCTCTCTCTTCCTACCCTTCCCTCTCTCCCTGTTGTTATTCTTGCCACACGTCTCGCAACATACAGCAATTCGTAGAGGTGAGCATCCTGGACGTGGCTATGTCCTTGAAGGAATGATCACATTAATTCGAATTGAGTTATGATAATTAATTACTCTTTAGAAGGCAGATTGAAAAGATTTTCATGTAATAGTTTTAGAATAGTGCTTGTTTAATATTACATATCAGATTAATTCAATGTTAATTCAAAGCACGTATGTATTTACATGTTGAATAAGAGGCAAATAGTGCCAGAATTCAATTGTTCACGCCATCTCCTTTTGTTCAGGCCTCTCTTATCCGTCCATAAACTACACAAGTAGTCTTGGAGCATGATTAATCTCTTATACGCTTTCGCTCTCGCTTCTTTTCTTCCTCTCTTTTTTTTCTCTCTCTCTCTCTGTCTCTTTCTCTCTTTCTTTCTGTTTTTTTTCTCTCTCCCCCTCTCTCTCTCTGTTTCCACACCTCTCGCGGAGTCTCTGCCGCTTTTGCCAACTTTCACAGCTGATGTGTCAGGCAGTGGAAAGACGCGCTCAAAGACGCCGCGAGACAGTCTCGGCTGGTGGTGGAGAGATAAAGAAGTTGTGTACTATGTGTGGGGATGATCAGCCGGATGGCACTCTTGTCTTTTCTTTGTCTATTTCTTGTCTGTCTCTCTTTCTCTCCCTCTCTCTTTCTCTCTCCTTCGCTCTTTCTCTCTCCCTCTCTCTTTCTCTCTCCCTCTCTCTCTCCCTCTCTCCCTCTCTCCCTCTCTCTCCCTCTCTCTCCCCCTCTCTCTCTCAATCTCTCTCTCTCTGTCGTCTCTTACACGTTTACATCTCTAAATCTCTACTTTTCAGCCTCTTATCTGTCCCTCTGGCTCTTTATCCTTCTCACCCTCGCTTATTTCTTGTCTCTCTCTCCCTCTCTATCTCATTCTCTCTCTCTCCACCCTCACCTTCTGTCTGCAGGACACATGCAAAGGGGGCATCTGCCGCGCAGGAGGGCGTGGCTTTCGTGGCTGGTCCGTGTGAACGAATCAGTGCACAGACGGGAATGGTCAGCGATAGAAGTCAGAGAGAGAGAGAGA
>CALZFC010000301.1:442500-477500 GCA_945643635.1 Allodiplogaster sudhausi | reverse complement strand
CCGTTCCGTCGCATATGTACATGCCCATAGGGAGCAAGTTGGCGAGAAGATCCTCGGATTCCTTAGATCGGGCGCGAGGACAATGGATGGCATTGCAATGGAGAAGAGACAATAATAATTCTTCGCGCCGATGAAGCCCCGCCCACTTTTGTTGCCGCCGACTTTCATCTTGGTTGCTTCCTTCGTGCTGAACACTTGCTTTTTCCGTCCGTCCTCCTCTCTCCTAATCCACGGCCCACGGCTACTCTCGGTGTGCGTGGTCGACTTCTAGTGTTTGCTGCGATGCAGCTAATCTTCTTGCTACTCTACTTCCTCCGTCCGGCTGCCGACGTCTTCGCATGTCGCAAGCTGCCGCGAGGTGCCGCCGCATCCGAGAGATTATGGGGACTCGCGAAAATTCATATTTGAATTCGCGCGCTTTCGCCTGAATAAATGGCGACAGCAAACAGTGTGTCATGCAAGAAATGAGAAGAGTATTCTGTGAATCTTTTTTTTATAAATATAAGAAAATTGCATTGAATTATATTGATATCGATCTCCAGGACGCCGCAACCCGTGCGAGGATCTTCGCTGTGGTCCAGGCGAAGAGTGCGTACTTTCACATGTGAGTATTATATTTTAATTTTTTAAACATTCATTTTGAAATCTTTCTTCAGTTATTATTTATAAATTCGCTGTGTGTAGTAGTTGTGATGGCATATATATTATTCATTTATCACAATGTCTCGTTTGATATGACAAAGGGAAATTCCTTGATTAATTGATTTTCTATTCTACTATTATGGTTCCTTTAATGTCCTAAGCATTATTTTATCGATAGGATATCTTGGTTGTCCAGGGACATTCAATGTCGCGCCAAGTGCGACAATGAATGTCTCGCCAAGTGTGAAAATGTCTCAATTGTCTCAATTGTGTCAATTCTATCTTCCCTAGGATGGCATGTTCTCTGCGCAGTGCGTCTGCCCTTCTCACTGCGACAACTACGGCGATGCTGTCGACTCTACGCCGGTCTGCACATCAGAAGGTTTATTTTCACATTAAAAAAAAACTTTTTTTAAGAAAAAAAATACAATATTAACTATCTTAAAAATACAATGTAACATACATTTATATTCATTAAAATAACAGTAAATAATAAAAGAGAAAGACATATTGAATAAATAAGGAAAAAAAAACAAAAAAAAAAAGAAATTTTCAGGCGAAGACTTTTCATCTCTCTGCGAGATGCGTCGCTACGCGTGCAAGCTTCGGCAGAATGTTACACTCAAGTTTTTCGGCAAATGCGGTAGAGTAGAGGGTTTTTTTGAAAATTATCGCTAGAATGAACTTATGTATATGATGCGTTTCCCGAGGAACTTTAGTGATCTCCGAATTGATCACTAAAGTTCCTCGGGAAACGCATCATATATAGTTCATTCATTATTATAATTTACATTAATTTACTCTTCAAAGCATCAAATTTATTTTCATGATTGTCAACTTATTAGCGAATTTGAAGCTCCATTCAGATCCGTGCCAAGGAGTCATCTGTGAACGAGGAACTGTTTGCAAGGTAGAGGAGACGACGAGGAAGGCCGAGTGCAGGTGAATTTAGGGAGAGAGAGAGAGAGAGAGGGAGAGAGAGAGCGAGATAGAGAGAGAGAGAATAAAGAGAGATGAGGAAAGAGAGCAGACAAATTGTTAGTATTATGTACATATATGCACATCATCTACAAAAGTTGATCCTCAATTTAAAAAATCAAAATAAATAGACGATTTCGTTCTCTCTCTCTCTCTTTCATTCTCTCTCTCTCTTTCATTCCCTCTCTTTCTCTCTCACGTACTCTCTCTCAATCTCTCTCTCTCTATGTCTCTCCTTCAGATGCTCTCAGCAGTGTTCACTCGAGCAGAAGCCCGTGTGTGGAAGCGATGGACTGACGTTAATTTCCTTTCGTTTTATATTTTCTTTTTTATTATTCCTTTTAAAAATAAAATAGCTG
The DNA here is from genome assembly GCA_945643635.1 of Allodiplogaster sudhausi. NCBI lineage: Eukaryota > Metazoa > Nematoda > Chromadorea > Rhabditida > Diplogasteridae > Allodiplogaster > Allodiplogaster sudhausi. The sequence goes on along the minus strand of CALZFC010000301.1, from coordinate 475,521 downwards.
CAACCCAACGAGACTTTATAAATATTGCAAAGAAATATTATTTAAGGATAATTGTTGACAAAATGAAATACAAGAATTCATGCCATGGTTACACAAATTGTTACATGGGAGGGAACAATTTCGAAGAATGTCATGAACTTTTCTTCTCAAAATTATTACATGGGAAGGAACAATTTCGAAGAATGTCATAAACTTTTTTTCTCAATGTGCAGCTACGCCAACGAATGCGTCATGTCCGTGGCGGCTTGTCGTGCCGGTCGCACGATTACGGTGTTTCGCGAGGGGAAGTGTGATGGTTAGTGTGGATTAGTGCACTTTTTACAATGAACTTGTTCTGCTGCTGCAGGTTTGGAAAGGAGTTCGATTCAATGAAAATGACTCTTTTGAGACAGCGCTGTAAGGAGAAGAGATATGTAGTGAGATAGAGTGAGAGAGAGACAGAGAGAACGAGAAGGAGAGAAAGAGAAACAGAGAGAGAGAAAATCAGAGGGAGCAGAAGGTAGAACGAGAGAGAGAGAGAGAAAAAAAAAGAGCGAGAGAAATAGAAAAAGAAAGAGAGAGATAGAGATACTGAGATAGAGAGAGAGAGAGTGATAAAGAGAGAGAGTGAGAAAGAAAGGGAGAGATAGAGATATAGATAGAGAGATAGAGATAGTGATTAAGAGAGAGAGAGTAAGAAAGAGAGAGAGGAAGAGAGAGAGAGAGTGAGAAAGAGAGAGAAAGAGAGAGAGATGACGCTCTCCTCCTCCTCCTGCAGACCAGCTCCATCCGTGCTCGTCTCTGTCGTGTCGCCCTTTCGAGTCTTGTGTCATCGCCGCGAATGGAAACGCGTCGTGCGCGTGCGCCGACGCGTGTCCGCTCGTGATGCGGCCCGTCTGCGGAGCGGTGAGTTTCTCTTCTCTCTCTCTCTCTCTCTCTCGCGCGCGCTCTCTCTCTCTCGCTTTCTTTTTTCTTTCATCAGGACGGCATAACCTACGACAGCGAGTGCGCGCTACAACGCGACGCATGTCTCCGCCGCCGCCGCAACCAAGTCCGCCACGAAGGAACGTGTGGTTAGTGATAGGAGAAGCAGAGAAAAAAAAGAAGAGAAGAGTGTCTGGCCATTTAGCTTTCGGGTTCCTTCTCAATGCTCTCTTTCGCTTTCTTCCTCATTCTCTCTCTCTCGCTTTCTTTCTCTCTTTTCTTCTCTCTGTCTTTTCTCTCTCTTTCTCACTGTAATAAGTAGATATTCAGGAAAGGGTGCGTGCGCCGTGTTCGCGGGGTGCAAACCGCCGCAGGTCTGCGCCACCGGCGAAGACGGCCGGCCGCATTGCTCGTGTCCCGAGTGTGATGATGACTTGAGAGAGGTAGAGAGTTAGAAATAGAGGGACATAGTAAAATAAAAAGAGAGAGTTAGAGAGAGAAGAAAGAAATAGAGCGCGAGTCAGACAGACAGAGAGAGAGAGAGAGAAGAGCGAGAGAAAGTAAGAGAGGAAGAGAGAGAGAGAGAGAGAGAGAGAGACCATTTCCGGTGTGCGCGAGTGACGGGCGGACGTATCCGAACGAGTGCAAGATGCGCCATCATGCGTGCAAGCGCCAGCAGCTTCTTGGCAGCCTCTACGTGCGCTATCTCGGAGTTTGTGGTGGGGTTTTACAGCATCTATATATATATATATGTATAATTTTGTAAAAAAAAATTAATTTGGATTTAAAAATAATTTTTGTTGTTGCATAAATGGTCTATCAAAGAGAATTAAGCCTATTAAAGAATTAAAAAAAAATGTTTAGAATAATTAATCTCTTTATCTCTTGTATTTGTAGAAGGCTGCGTCGGTCGCCGCTGCGAGTTCTACGCGACGTGCCTGTCGGACGAGCGCGGCGTTGGCGTGTGCCGTTGTGTCGACGAGTGCGCCGATGGAGATGGCGAACAGGCGAGTAAATAGATCAGAATAAACGCGTAGCATTTGTAATCGTCCAACAAGCAAATAGCCCAGAGACAAATTTCTAATAACATTTGTCGTGCATATGGAGATATGTCACATAAGAAGATTATCATAGTTGCACTATTCCATTGCTCGTACGAGAGTACTCCCATCCTCTAGCCCTATATAAGCCGCCGTCTGAATCATTAGTAAACTGTGTTCTACCCGTTTACATCTTGCGCTCTCTGTATTCCTTATGATTCCTAGCAAGCTAAATAACTGCATAGAAGGCATATGTTTTCTGATGATTTATATATATATATATATATATATAAATATATGTAACTAAATATTTACAAAATAATTTTAACCAATAGTAATGACTCGAATTACTCTTTTCAGACGGTGTGCGGCACGGACGGCGTGACGTATGCGTCCGAGTGTCATCTTCGACGTGCGGCGTGTCGTCAGCGACGCTTCATTGTCGTCGCCTTTCAGGGCAAATGTGGTAAAAAATATTTATATAATAATAATAATAATAATAATAATAAATAATTCTGTGTAATAAAATAGAGAGAGAGATCGATGCTAATGCATAATATGACAAATGTGGCTATGAAGATTGTTTCAAATGCCCAGATTTTTTTATATGTAAATAAAATTTGTTTCAATGATTAAATCTGGAGACTAACATAGAGACGTAACTGACAAGATAAAATAAGGTAAACATAAATTTTCATTGAAGAAAGCCTAATAAAATTACCCCAGATTCCTGCTTGTCCGTTGAGTGCGCAGCTAGCCAAGAATGTCGTGCAGGTTAGCATTCTTTTTCTATAAAATTTTTTTTGCTTATTTAATAAAATTTTATTTATTTGTATATTATTTATATTTATTTGGTTTTTGCCTTAATAATTGTAACAAGAAAAAGAAAACAATTTTTTAAAACTCTTATTTATTTTATATAGCAATTTAAGATGAATAAAAAAACTAATTATATTTTAGGCGCTTGCGTCTGCAGCAACGCGTGCGAATCGAATCCGCGTCCGGATGAGGTCGTCTGCGGAAGCAATGGCATTCTCTATCCTAGCCGGTACGGTGTTCGGCTTGAATTGATGACTACCGAATTGACTATCGCTTCTATATCTAACATTTACGATAATATTGACTATTGTTGGTAATCTGCAGATTAATTGAATATTTAATTTTAACTTTTTTTCAACGTTATTAAATATGTACAATCATATGTTTAGATGCCACTTATCGGTCGCGTCATGCGAGCAGAAGATGGAGATTGCCGTTCAACCGCTCGCCTTGTGTTCCACAGAGAAGACTGACATTTCTTCTGACCAGTCTTCGCCAGCCATTAGAGAGGGTAGGCATTTGCAATTAGATCTCCGGATACTCTGATGAAATTTCATTTTAATTGCGCTCTTATAATAGCGCTTTGGTTCACTATCGATCAGCAATGTTGTATATTTCCAATTGGAACATTCATGCTTAATTATAAATTTTAAATTAATATATATGCATATATATATATATATATATATATATATATATATATATATATATGTATATATATAAAGTATATCTTGGTAATTTCAGAAGATTTAAAATAATAGATAAATAACTAAGTAAATGTGTGTTTATGCCAGAGGGTTGCGCGTGCAACTCGGTCGGTGCCTACGGACCGGCGTGCGAGGCGGCCAGTGGTCGCTGCCGCTGCCGGCCCGGCGTCGGCGGCGCCAAGTGCGATCACTGCACACCCGGACTCTTTGCCATTCATCTCATTGCGAAGGGCGCGCCCGGCTGCACGCGTTAGTGGGCAAAAGGCGTAAAAAATATATAATTTATTTTATACTTATTGTTTTTGAGAAGTAGTTTAGTTTTTTTAATGAACGGCGCATAAAATAGAGACTTTTTAAATAAAATTTTTGTTGTTGTAATAAAATGCTTTTACAGCATGTGGTTGCTCCGTCTTTGGCGCGGCGCGACTAGACTGCGAGCAGACAACCGGGCGGTAAGCATCTCTTTTCAACAACCTCTTTCCCTCTCTCTCTTTCTATTTCTTTCTTTCTCTCTTTCTCTCTCTCTCTCTTTCTCTCTCTCTCTCTCCCTGAATCCCACTCACTCCTATTTAGTCGCTCGATCTTGCGCTTCTCTTTGCTCCTTATTTTTTGTACTTCTTAATCTCTCTCCTCTTTCTTTCTTACAGCCTTTCTCTATCTACCTCTCTTTCTCTCTCTTTCTCTCCTTCTCTGTCTCTCTCTTTTTCTCTCTCTCTCTCTCTCTTTCTCTCTCTCTCTCTCTCTCTTCAGCTGTGAATGCAAGCCCGGAGTGCATGGTCTGAAGTGTACAGAGTGCACGAATCAAGAGGAACTTCTCACTGCTGCTGGCTGCGTGAAACGTGACGAGCAGAAAAAGTTGGAATTTATTCACTTACTTTAAAAGTAAGAATTTATTCAATGAATAATTTGTATATTTTCTTTTGTCATTTTTCTATTACCAACAAGCGAATGACATGTTGGACGATTTTCATTTCACCAGCGTCTAGGTCGATTGCAACGGTCGTTCTAATAATGATTTTGACAATCTTTTTTTTGTTTTTCTAAATGGGGTCAAGAAATTTTTTGTTTCTCTAAATTCCTCGTTTACAATGTCACTTCCTATAAGTAACTAATAAGTAGTAGGTCGTAACTAATAAGTAGTAACTAACAAGTAGTAGGTCGTGCCTTGTCGTGTCTTGTCTCCACGGCGCCAACTGCGTCTCTAACATTGAAGGATTCTCGCCGCACTGCGTCTGCCCGACTCGTCAGCAACTTTTTTTTTTTCGATTTTTTGTTTTATAATTTTTTCTCCTTACGTATTAAGTCATCAATGAAAATAAAATTAACCAGTAAACATCTTACTGTAATCATGATAAGCGATTTTAATTGAATTTATATTAGGAACATGCTATATTTTGTTGTCGATTAATGTCCTTTAATTATCTTAATTAGCTTAATTAATTAAAATTATCCTAATTAAAAACCTAATTTTCTTGAGTGAACGTAACATCACGCGCCTCCTGCTCGCATGACTCGGCACTTCTCGGGGGCGGCGCCGCTTCCGCGTCGCCCGTCTGCGGTTCGGACGGACGCGTCTATGACAATGCGTGTGCATTACAAGCGTTAGCATGATTCTTTCTCTTCCATTCCTCTTTGTCTCATTCTCTCTCTCTCTCCATCTCTTTCTCTCACTCTCACTCTCACACTCCCATTATCTCTCTCTTTCTCTATGTCTCCCTTTCTCTCTCATAGTCTTTTTCCTCTCTCTCTCTCTCTCTCTATGTCTCCCTCTCTCTCTCTCTCTCTCTTTCTTTCTCTCTCTCTCTTCATCTCTCTCTCTCCAGCGTTGCCTGCGCCGCTCAGAGTGATCTCCGTCCAGTTGCACTCGGCGCCTGTCAAGAGGGTGCGAATATTTTCATCTCACAAGCTAATTTTTTTTTATTATACAACTATTTTCTCATAGATCAGCTAATAAACCTTTTTTTGTTTCGCGCTATATAAATACGAAATAAATTCTACAATTAATGTTAGGCTCTGATTCAATTCAGAATGGAAATGGGTATACCCGTATACGACCGCAACACGAGTACCCTCTTTGCCTAGGGAGTGAAGAATCAAGCGAAGAGGATACGGGTGATGGTGGTAGGAACGGGCGTCTCTCGGCGGCGCCACCGACAGTGAGAACACTGGCGACACAGCGGCCGTCTGGACTTATGTGCACTCTTCCAAACGACTGTCAAGGTTTCAGAGAGCAAGAGAGAGAGAGAGAGAGAGAGAGAGAGAGAGAGAACGAGAAAGAGACAGAGAGAGGGGAAGGGAGAGAGAGAAAGGAGGGGGAGAGAGAAAGAGAAAGAGAGGTGGGGGGGGGTGAGGAAGCCAGAGAAAAAGATAGAGCAAGAGAGAGAGAGAGAGAGTTAGAGAACAAGGAGAGAGAGGGAGCGAATAAGAGAATGAGAATGAGGAGGGAGAATGAGCGAGAGAGAGATAACATAGAGAAGAGAGCAATGTATGGCTGGTCATGAGAGGCCTGCCATTGAGACCGTGTAAGCCACACATATGTATGTTAAAATTTCATTTAAAGTTTTTTTTTGCCTTTTCAAGGGCAGCTAAAACCCACGTTTGAATTGGCGCCCTTTCGCACAGCCCTGAACGCGACATGCGTCGTGCACACTGGTCGCCGTGGCCGATGCGAGTGCGTGGAAGGCTGGCATGCTGCGCCTGCAGGAGATCGCTGCGAGAGGAATGGTGGAGTTGGCGGTAAATTTCAATTTTTGAATTTGAAGGAGTTGACAGCTCCATTGTGAATGAGCGCCCTTTTACGTTTATAGTTTACTAAAATCCCGATTTTCCAGACCTCGGCATCGGCTTCTCTGGCGGCCGGCAACGCCTCCTTCTTCGACCGCAGCAAGCACTTGTCGACTTCTTCAGCAATTTCACGCTTCTTGTATGTTTTGCTACTTTCTTTTTTTATATTACTGCTGAATATTATTTTTATTATATAAATATAAATTAAAAATATGTATATATATATATATATATATATATATATATATATATTTATATGCGAGTTATGTATGTATCTTGGCATACGACTCTGTAAAATGGCCATTTGCTCAGGTTTCACCACCGTCGACAGCCAGCGACGTCATTCTGCTGCATGCGCGTGGCGATGCCAGTGACGGAGATGGCCACGTTGAGGATGCGGCGGCGGTGGACATTTTCATTCGCACCGATGGAGATCGAATCACCGCGCAGTGAGGAGGAGCTCATTCTTTTTGTCCTCTTTTTATTATTTATTCTCTAATTTTGCGGTATAATTTATTTATTTTGTTTTGTTTATTTATTTATTTATTTATTTTGTTTTGTTTATTTATTTATTTATTTATTTATTTTGTTTTGTTTATTTATTTATTTATTTATTTTATTTTTATTTATTTATTTATTTATTTTGTTTTGTTTATTTATTTATTTATTTATTTTGTTTTGTTTATTTATTTATTTTGTTTTGTTTATTTATTTATTTATTTTGTTTTGTTTATTTATTTATTTTGTTTTGTTTATTTATTTATTTTGTTTTGTTTATTTATTTATTTATTTTGTTTTGTTTATTTATTTATTTATTTTGTTTTGTTTATTTATTTATTTATTTATTTTGTTTTGTTTATTTATTTATTTATTTATTTTGTTTTTTTTATTTATTTATTTTGTTTTGTTTATTTATTTATTTATTTATTTTGTTTTGTTTATTTATTTATTTATTTATTTTGTTTTGTTTATTTATTTATTTATTTTGTTTTGTTTATTTATTTATTTATTTTGTTTTGTTTATTTATTTTGTTTGTTTTTTTATATCTACATATAAGGCTGACGAATGCATTACAATGTCAACAATTCCTATGCAGAATCGGCACTCGCCACATTCGATCGAGCTCGAGCTTCGCGGCGGACGACGCTGCAGTTAGTACAAGCAGATTTAAAAAGCATATTCCACATGCTTTATCTTCTTAATTTGCACAACTGCCTCCAGGCTAAAGTGCCAAAATATTGACCGTTTTTTTAAAATCAAAAATCTAACTTGTTTTCTTACAATTAGTTAATTTTCTTGCGTAAAAATGTATAATGGTTTTAACCATAAGAAAAGAAAGGAAGAAGAAAACAGTAGTTCTCTCAGCCATTGCGCATCTCGCTGTCCTTTCGCGATCGCATGGCTCGTCTGAGCGTGAACGCTGACGAGACGATGACTGATCTCTCGCCGCCCGATATGATACTCGCAAGTCTTGCGATTGGCGGGCCGATGTGAGTGCACACCAGCCTACTTACTTGTCTATCCTTTCAAAACAACAACTTGTTGTTGTTGTTGTTGTTATTTTACATCTCCAAATTGTATAACACTACAAGTAGCGCTTTAATATAGTATTCTTTTTTTAAAGTTTATGAAAGAAAAGGAATATTATTATGTCTAAAAATCAGTACAATGTTTTTTTTATTATATATTTAACTTTTAATTTTTTTACAGCTCTCCTTCGGAAGGCGCCAGTTACGTTGGCTGTCTTCATGGCGTGACTCTGAACGGACGCGCACTGGCAGAAGAGGAGTTCGTGGCTGCCGAGGAAGACGAAGAGAAGAGGACGCCGAGCGAGAGATGTGGCCAGGCGGAGAGCGCAGAGAAGACAGAGGAGAAGAGTGAGATGGCGAGAATATTGAGAGAGAATGGGAGAGTGAAGAGATAGAAGAGAGAGATATAGAGGCGAAAGAGAGAGAGGGATGACAGAGAGAGGAGATCATGCTACTTTTAGCTTTTGAGACAACTGAGCGTTATAAGAATGTAAGAAAAAGATTATTAGGTTTTTTTTTAATTTTTTTGGTTTATAAAGATGAAAGTTCATTTGAGAGACCAATAGCGCACTGTCTGCAATTTCACTCGAGGACGGCTTTGTCCAGTGGAAGGCACTCAAGCTGGACGTCAGAAATACGCTCGACGTTGAACTGAGAATCAAGCCGAGGTCTCTGTTTCTCACTCGTTCTCTCACTTTATTTATTCATTTTCTGCTTTGCTTTCTCTTGCCATGTCTCTCTCTCTCTCTCTCTCTCTCTCTCTCTCTCTTCTCTCTCTCGCTCCTACTATTAAATACGACACATTGAATAAATTTTAATATGCATACACATCTCAGGTTTAAGCGAATATGTATTATATTATTAATGTATAAACTTTTTAAAAATTATTTTCATTAGTTTTCAAACTTATTTTCATATAAATCATCTTTTACATGCATACAAATTAATATCTTCTCCTAATCAATGAATCAATCAATCAATCAGTGCCAACATGTCTGATGGCGTCCTGCTGTACTGGGGACGCGACTTTGGCGCCGTGCCAGTGGGCGACTTTATCGCGCTCGCACTCCTCGCACGCCAGCCCCACTTCTTCTGGAATCTTGGCTCAGGCGTCAACTATGTCAAGTGAATCTTTTCTCTTTCTCTCTCTCTCTCTCTCTCTCTCTATCTCTCTCTATCTCTCTTTCCAACTTTGCCTCTCTCTATCTCCATCTCTCTCTCTCTCCTTCTCTCTCCATCCTCTCTTCAGAGCACCTCCTCTTCCGTCACACCGCTTCAGCGTTGTGCGTTTTGGCCGCGTACTGCGCAATGCCACGATGCGTATTGACAACGGACCGATTTACACGCAGATGTCATCGGTACATTTCTCTCTCTCTCTCTCTCTTTCTTTTGATGTCCCTCTCTCTCTGCCTCTCTCTCTCTCTCTGCTCTCTCCTCTCCGTTATCTCTTTCCACTTCCCTAGTCATCCACCCAAAACCCCCTGAGACACTATTACTTCTACCACTCCGCTGGCCACACTTATTAGAGAAAAGTCGTCAAAAAAGGGTCTCTATTCTGTCTCTCTCTCTCTCTCTGTTTCTCTCTGTCTCTCTCTCTCTCTCTTTCTCTTTTCTTTCTCTCTATGATTCCCCCCCCACATGGCGTCTCCTTTCCAACTTGCCCAAGCTCGTCAACTTTTCATCATCAACTCGGGGGGTGAAACCTTGAGCGCGAGTGTCAATAGCCAATATCGTATGCATTTCACTCGTGAGGAGCCAAGAAGGCGATGGATGCAGCAAACACAGCATAAACACGCAAAGTTTGCAGCAACTTTGTTTCCGATGCGATTCCATATGAGGAGCGAAAAGTCCGCCAATTGTAGGAAGCAAAAGAAATGGTCTTGATTTCGAGAACAAGTAAAAAAAAAGAGATAATAATCATAATAATTCTTTCATATTGCATTTTTTTTGTTTGAGAAAAAATAATTCATCTAGATTGACTGTTTACTCTTACATTATATTGAAGTTGTCGAAGACAAAATTGCTACTTTTCTCACTGGCAATAATTCCTTTAGTTAGCGAAAATGATGGAAATATCCGTTGTGTTTTACTGATTTTTTTTTTGGTGTGCTCATTGAAATAACCATTGCGTCTTCTTTGAGGGCAAGAACATGCACTTGGACATTAGTGGCGAGTCGCTGTTCCTCGGCGGCGTTCCCGCTGCCTCTTTGCTGCCCGGCCGGCTTCGGAGTCTGGCCGCGTCCGCCTTCAGGGGCACAATTGCCTTCATGAGCATCAACGAGCGCTTCTTTCATCTCGACCGGGTGAGCAGGCTCTCATTCTCTCTCTCACTCTCTCTCTCCTTCTGTCTCTCTCCTTCTTTCTCTCTGTGTCTTTCTCTTATCTCTCTGTATCTCTCTTTCTCTAACTCTCTTTCTCTCTCTCTCCTTCTTTCTCTCTGTGTCTCTCTCTGTATCTCTTTTTCTCTCGCTCACTTTTTCTCTCTTTGTGTATCTCTCTCTCTCTCTCTCTCTCTCTCTCTCTCTCTCGCTTTCTCTGTTCCTCCCTGCGCTGCCATTTCTCATCTTATATGCCCCCTATTCCTTCTCATCTTCTGAATTTGCTCTCTATTTTCTGTCCAGCCCAACACAACATAGAGCAGAACGCACAAATGACCAGAATCAACAGGATATTCTGAACGGCTGCAAATTGAATTCGTATTTTAATTTTGTCCGAACCGGAACCAGCCCTCTCTCTCTCTCACTCTCTCTATCTCTCTTTCTCTGCCTTCTCTCTATCTCTCTTTCTCTGCCTTCTCTCTATCTCTCTTTCTCTGCCTTCTCCCTATCTCTCTTTCTCTGCCTTCTCTCTCTCTCTCTCTCTCTCTCTTTCTTTATTCTGCAAGTGCAAATGAACTATTCTTGCAATCTGTATCCTCGGGAAGTGTGGGTGTGAGACGGCTTTGACTAGATTGGCCAGTGAATTTCCGGATATCCGGGGGTAGGGGGGGTGGGGAGTAAGAATAAATGAACATTGCTTGTTTTTTTTTAGTAATGTGCTTGGGCGTATGGTGTTTTCCACATTGTTCAACTTAGGAATGGACTTGACTGCAAGATGGAGAGCTAAGAGAAGTAGACAGAAATGTTTTGAGACAGAAATATATATATATATAGAGAGAGAGAGAGAGAGAGAGTTAGAGACAGAGATGGAGAGAAAGTGAAACAGAGAAAGTGAGATGGAGAGGGTTACAGTATATTCATATGTACGGCTGCAGATATAATATATATTATTAAATGCCATTAGTAGGTCTTTGTTGTTCTCGAGATATTAGCCAGATCCGGCGGATTATTCGGTCTGCAGAGCTTGTGAACTGTTTGTTGTTTCCGCTTCGTGGCGCCGGTATACGAGGCATGATAGGCGGCCTAGCTTTCTCCCTCTCTCTCTCTCTCTCTTTCTCTCTCTCTTTCTCTCTCTCTATCTCTCTCTTTCTTTCTTTCTCTCGCTCTCTCTTTCTCTCTCTCTGTTTCTCTTTCTCTTTCTCTTTCTTTCATTCTCTCTCTCTCTCTCTCTCTCTTCCTCTCTCTTCCTCATACGCTCTCTTTCTTCCTCTTTCTCTCTCTCTACCTTTTGCCTTTCTCTCTTTCTTTCTCATTATCTCTCTCTCTCTCTCTCTAATCTCTCGCTCGACTCTATGGCAGCAATGAGAAAGAGACGATGAGGAGCAGAGACACTTGTCGCTTTGGTCCCGCTTCTCTTTTGGGTTGGAAAGCCCATCATCATCATCGTCGTTTCTAAGAGGAGAGCGAGCCTTTCATCTTCTTTCTCATTTGCCGCCTTCTTTCTCTGCTGTCTGTCGTACTCTCTTCACTTTCCACACGCTTTCTCCTCCTCTCTCTCTCTCTTTCTTTCTCTCTCTCTCTCTCGTTATCCCTCTGTGTCTATCGTGTGGCTTTTCGACGAAGTGAAGCTAAGACGGCAGCGAACGTGGAAAGCACAGGAGAGAGAGAGAGAGCGAGAGAGAGAGAGAGAAAGTGAGAGCGAGAGAGAGAGAGCGAGAGAGAGAGAGAGAGTGAGAGAGAGAAAGAGAGAAAGAGAGAAAGATGGACGAAGACGGCTTAATGAAAATGGAAAAGACTAAGCGTTCTGACCTGCAGCCAATCATCGGGGCAGAATGAGGGAGGAAGGCAAGAAAATATTGCATGACAAGTGTCTTCAAACCGAAAAGAGTGCATTTTTCCATAATCAACTAAATGATTTCTGTATAATTCTTTCAAAGAAGGTTGTAATTTGTCATTTGAATCTTTGGATATTTTCATATTTCAACTTTGCTAAGCAACTTGTATGCGAACACAACAAAGTGAACAAGAAAGTCGTATATCTACAATTTCTTTTATCTCTGCCAATGAACGGTGGTGGTGATTCTCTGCACGCACTCTTTCTCTTTTTCTCTCTCTCTTTTCTTTTCTCTTTTCTTTTCTTCTCTCGTCTCTCTCTCTCTTTCTCTACTTGTACCGGTAGTTGGTTGGTTGGTTGGAGTGTGTGGTGGTGGACATTTGGGTGTTGTTGCAATAAAATAGCTGGCGTTCTTCTTCTTCTGCTTAATCCTCTTCTTCTTCCCGCTTTTCCTTAGTTAGCCCAATCTGTAGAATGCACTCGCGCGGTCTCGCGAAAGGCTGCGCTTTCCTTGGCGACCTGTAAGCCATTTTTATTTATTTTTTTCATATTGGCGGGGAAATTTTTTTGCACTTTTTTTAAACAGCAGATTCATTGCTAATTGGAAAAAAATTGTAGTTGCATGAAAGCTGACCTCTTTCAACTAATATTTGCTAGAATGCATGAGAGATTCATGTCCATTATGGAAGTCAATAGCATCTGCCATTTTAAGAATTTAGCATGCGCTTGGGTAGAATTCCCGAATTGGATTAAAAGCAAAGCCTAATTAGCAGGTGATCTGCTGGATTTAAAAAAAAGAGATTTTTTCAATGCATTAATGAATAGATTAAGGAACCGAGCTGTGATGAGAAAGGGCATATTGGAGTGAAAAAGTGTGGTAATTTTTAAGCTTTTGGAATTAACTTTCCATTAATCTCCATTGGTGCTTTATTCCTGCATGACATCCCTAGTGATTTTTCTCTCTCAACTTTCTTTTTTCTCTCTCTCTGTTTCTCTCCCTCGTCCTCGCTCTCTCTTTTTAAAATTTCACCTTTTTATCTCCGTAAAAAAAATATTAGCCGCATACAAATATGCGTGTGAACTACTGAGTGACACCACGTGTAAGGGTGTTAAAAAGTTGGCATGATGTAATTTGAGAGTTGGAGAGAGAGAGGGAGAGAGAGATAGGGAGAGAGTGAAAGAGAAAGTTAGAGAGAGGGGACTAGAGAGAGAGAGAGAGAAAACGAATGAGAGAGAAAGAGGGAGAGAGAGAAGTGAAGCTTCTAAAAGTGGCACTCCCCCCCTCCCCCTCCCCCACACCCACCTGCCGGCATTTGCATGTAGATGTTTCTCCAAATGTGCTGGATGTCACGTTTGGCCATCGCTGACGCGACTTCATCGTCGTAGCCTGCGTAATAAGGCTCATTTTTTTCAATTTAAGGAATTAAAATATGTTTTTTTTCAAAATTGTTATAAGCATTATACAGAATCCTTAGAGAAAGAAAAATATGTAATACTTTGTATTTCATTTCATGCCCTTTAATTTTCGTAATTTACTAGCGATATACAAATTTAAAAAAAAGAAACTGCAGTAGAATTTCGATGGAATTGGACTCCTTTGTCTAATTGTTAGTTCCTGTATAATATAATGGAGAGAGAAGGACACATTTTCTTGAGATATGAAGCATGAGCGTTTTCGGCGAAAATACGTATGTACCTGTATGATGGTCATGTTGTTTTTGGCATTCTTATATAAATCAAAACTAGAAGCGAGAACGTACATATAATTTGGCAGCAAGGAACATGCATTCATATTTGATTTGTATGATACAAAAAAAAAGCTTTTGTCAGGAAGTATCAGGTTGTATGGAAGAATGAAATAGCCATAGGATTAGGACACGATACTATCAGGAATTCGTAGAATTCTCTGCCATTCTCATTGTCAACTCGCCATCTTTCTACACAAGTCTTCCGGGTCTCAACGTGGTGCAGCAGTACGCACACACAAAAAATATTCGTTACCGGTAACGGATATAGTACGGATTGCCCTTACTTTCACTTCCATATTTCCGCACTATTGAGTAGTAGTTATGATGGTTGGCATGATATTTCTACAGTAGCCACATCGAAGCGGTAGGACTTTTCCCCTTACCGTATGCCTCCTCCTCTTCGCCTGGGGCTGCGGAGACGAATGCGATGGCGACAACGAGGAGGGCGACGAGCACTCGGAGCGCGTTCATTCTCTCTTGGTGGCTTCTCCTGAGCGGCTGCGGGGTGGCCCTTGGGCAGGAAAGTGTGTGATGAGAGGGGCGGAGGGGGGCGGAGGGAGAGGGAGAGAGCCTGAGGAGGGAGGTGCTTGGGGGAAAGGAGTGGGCGTGGCTCCTGGCCTATGTATATACATATGAATATATGTACTGTGTCTTTGCATATTCTCTCTCTCTATCTCTCTCTCTCTCTCTCTCTCTTTTTCTCTCTATCTCTTCCTCTCTCTTTCTCTCTCTCTCAATCTCTCTCTTTCTCTCCTTTTCTCTCTCCATCTCTCTTTCTATCTCTCTCTTTCTATTCTCTCTCTCTCTCTCTTTCTCTTTCTCTTTTTCTCTCTCTTTTTCTCTCTCTCGCTACACACAATTGAGTTTTTGTGTGTGTACGCAAAAGACGCACATCACACCCCATGTGAATTATATGTTCCCGTACGATGCGGCTCGGGCGGCATCAATTTAGGCACGCGTAGAGACTCGCCGACGGCATTAGCCTTGATTAAGTGGCCAAAGTGGAGGGGTGGCTAATGAAAAGAGAGGGCGAGAGAGAGAGAGCTATACGGAGCGAGAGAGAGTGAGAGATAAAGAGAGAAAGAGAGAGAGCGAGATGGAGAGAGAGAGAGAAGCCTTGCCTGTCTGGTCTAGCCCGGGAAAGACATCAACCATGCCAACATGAGACCCACGCCATTCTCCATTCTCAATCTATCTTTGCCACCCCCCCCCCCTCTCTACATCTCAGATATCTCGTTCTCTCTTCATTGCTTAATCCAATTGTATTTAATCTCCTCATATATGTATGGTAAAGGGCAGAGTATCAAGGATGCATGGATATCGGGCTGGTGTGATAAGGTGATAAGGTCGGGAAGCCTTTATCCGGTGGTACATTCAATTTGCAGATTGATAAAAGTGCTTTGTACTCGCGATTTGAATCTTTCACTTTCGCGCGTACTTCTTGTCCTTTAGGAAAGTTCACACGGGCTAAGGCAACACTGGGAGTTCGGCTCCGTGTTTGTTGCAAGGGGAAGAGGGGGCCAACGTCGTGTAACAAGGTGCGCAAACGAGAAAGGCGTGTGGGAAGTTATTAATGAGAGAGAGAGACAGCGGAGAGAGAGAAAAAGAGAGAGAGAGACAGACAGACAGAGAGAGAGAGCGCGAGCGAAGAGAGAACGACATAAAGAGAGAGAGAGAGAGCGGAGAGAGACCGAGAAAGATAGAAAGGGCAAAAGAGGGTGCCTCAGGGAGAGCGGGAAACACTTGAGTCAGCATATGACATTCGAAACGGCGACGACGTGAGGAAGTCGGGCGGTTGTGACAAAGAGAAAGACGACAAGACAACGGGGCGGGCAATTTTGGATTCAAAATTCTGTCTCCCGATCTTTCTCTTTCTCTCTTTCTCTCTCTTCACACTCTCTCTCTCTCTCTTTCTTTCTCTGTCTCTCTCTTTCTCTCTTGTTTTCTCTCTCTCTCTCTTTCTCGCTCTCTCTCTTCTCTCTCTCTCTCTTTCTTTCTCTCTCTCTCTCTCTCTCTCTCTCTCTTCTCTCTTTCTTTCTCTCTCTCTCTCTCTCTCTCTCTTCTTTCTTTCTCTCTCTCTCTCTCTCTCTCTCTCTCTGACTTCAACGGAGTTCCCTTCTGTGACGATGAGAGAATAACTCACATGGTTAGGCATGCATGCGCTCGAAGGAGAGAAGAAAAGGAAAAGGAAGGAATGCCTTTCGGGCGACTTAAAAAAAAACAAGGCTTGCTAATACATATGTATGTATGTACATATGTACATGTTGTTGTAAACGGCGCACTTTCGCCTCTGCTCTCATTTCTTGGATACATACATTTAATTTTTATTTTTATTTTAAAGTCTTACTTTTATATCATTTTTACTGCTGTCCCAAGGGCCTTCTCACTTTGACAATTTCAGTGATTAATTGAACACGAAAGAATTTTTAAAATGTAGAATAAAAATTTAGGAAAGGAGCTTAAAATTGAAAGAAATGGAGAGTAAGAGAAAGATAGAGGGAGAGAGAGTAAGAGAGAAAGAGGGCGAGAGAGAGAGAGAGAGAGAGAGAGAGAGAGAGCTTCTCTCTTCAGCCCTCTCTCTGGTCATCTCCCAACAGCGTCCGTCCATTCCCGTGTCCTCTCGCGTGCTCTGGCGCCGAGAACGGAGTGTGCCAGGCGCGTGGGGGCGCGGACGGAGACGAAGAAGAAGATGAGGACACGGACACGGACGCCCGCTTCGCCGAGTTCACGTGTCGCTGTGCGGCTAGCCGAGCCGGCCGTCATTGCCAGCGAGGTAGCTTTTTTTTCTTCTTTTCTTTTCATTCATATAAATAAAATTAAGCAATAAAGCTTTTTTTTAATTTTATTTACTAAACCAAAAAACCACTATTTGAATTCCCGCCTTTTTTGCCTGACACAAGACCGAGTCTTTTTGAGAGAAGAGAGTACATTTGTGAGGAAAAAAAATATATATATAAATAAATAAAGTTTCGTGCTCGTTTTATTGCAAGTCCATTATGCTCCATCTTTTCCTGCTGTTGTCCTGCCTGCTGCGCTTGAGAAATGAAAGCGAAACGAATTCCTTGGCACAGTATGCTTAGAAAAAAAATGTAAAAGAAAAATTATTTAATAAGAATATTTATACAGTTATTTAATTTTTATTATTTTTAAATAAATACATAAATAAGCAATGTTTTTTTCAGTTGCGAAAGGCCAAGTGGGCGGATTCTTCGATGGCTCCGCCGAGTATGGATATCTCAACCGAGTGCTCACCTCGTAAGTTGTTGCTTTGCTAATTAATTAATTAATTAATTAATAATTAGCGCTCGAACTGCGTCTTGTGTTGCCTCGAGGATTACCTTTCTTTTTCACATACTCCTGACTTTTGCTTCCTCTGGACACGCAAGAAAAAAACATGCATACCACTGCGCTCGTGACATCGCAATATAGCTGAGGAAAAAGCCATTGAGAATGATGGATATTGAGTGGAAACCACTTGGATGTCATGGATCGTTCCACATACATAATCTCCATGTCATGTAACCATGATTTTTTTCATAATGGTTTTATCGGGTTCACTTATAAGAATTTGTTCTACGAATATACAGACATATCAAAAATTCCATGCCATAGTTACACTATTACGTTCCTTCTGCAAATGTAGGGATAAGTGGTTTATAGAGAGATAGAGAGAGATAGAGAGACAGTAGCGGGCAGGGTGACAGAAAGAGAGGGAATGCGAGAGAAAAAGAGAGAGAGAGAGGCGAAAAAGAGAGAGAGAGAGAGAGAGAGAGAGAGAGAGAGATCGAAACATCTTGTTCACAGAGTGGAGGCCTCTTCTGCTGCGAACATCTCACTCTCCCTCAAGACTTACTCCTCCGACGGCATCTTCTGGTGGCAGACTGGCGAAGATGACTTCTTTCTGCTCTTCCTCAGGTTTGGACGCTCTTGCCTTTTTATATCTCCTTTCCTTTTTTCGCTATCATGTTCTCTCCTTAACTTTCCTCTACTTTCTAACCACTCGCAATCCTTTTCATTCTCTCCCTGTCTTTCTATCCTTCTTTCTTCCTCTCTTTCTCTCAATCTCTCTCTCTCTCCATCTCTCTCTCTCTATCCCTTACCTCTCTCCTCCTCTCTCTCTCTATCCCTTCTCTCTCCCCCTCTCTCCCTCTCTCTCTCCCTCTCTCTCTCTCCCTCTCTCTCTTCAGAGCAGGTCTCGTTCACCTCGCAGTGAATCTCGGCAATGACGCTACCATCAAGCCGGTCGCCCTCCGCAGCGTCCGCGTCGACGATGGCCACTGGCACTCTGTCTACATACAGAGGTAGTCTATTCTTACTTTTCTCTCTATCTCTCTTCTCTCTCTCTTCTCTCTCTCTCTCTTCTCTCTCTCTTCTCTCTCGCTCTTCTTTCCCTCTCTCTCTCTCTTCTCTCTCTCTTCTCTCTCGCTCTTCTTTCCCTCTCTCTCTCTCTTTCTCTTCTCCTATCACCATCTCCCCCTTCCAGATCCGGCCGCTCTACCGTAATCCACGTCGACGGTACCCAGCCTCTGACCGTAGTCGCATCGCCCGGCTCCACCGAGCTGAACACGAACGGTCTCGTCTTTCTCGGTTTGTCTCAAATTTTTTAAAAATAAAGTACCATGAATCAAATAAAAGAAATCATAGAGCTAATCAAGTTCTTCTCGTGTCTGAATGATCACATGAAACGCTCTCATTCGCTATTTCTCCACAATTTGATCTCTCTCTCTCTCTCTCTCTCTCTCTCGCTCTTTCTTTCTCTCTTCTTCTCTCTCCCTTTCTCTCCCTTTCACTCACTACGTTCTTTCTCTTTTCGTCTCACTCTTCTCGTCTCCCCCTCCGCAGGCGGTCGTCTCTCTCTCTCTCTCTCTCTCCCTCTTTCGCCACCTCTTTCTCTCATTCTTCTCATCTCCCCCTCCGCAGGCGGTCGTCTCTCCTCTCCGTCTCTCTCTCCGTCCGCTCGTCGTCTCCTCTCGAAGACCCCATTCATCGGCTGCATCCGCGACGTGTTCATCGACGGCGCGAGCCTCGACGTCCGCTTTGATGCCATCTCAGTCAGAGTGCCGCCGACGTGCAAGGCAGCGTGATTCGGCATGAAAAGAGAGAGAGAGAGAAAGAGAGAGATAGAGAGAGAGAGGGATAGAGAGAGAGGGAGAGAGAGAAAGAGTGAGACAGATGAGAGAGAGAGAGAGGAGAGAGAAAGAGAGAGAAAGAGAGAGAAAGAGAGAGAGAGAGGCGAGGCAGAAAAGCGGAAAATCTGATTTTCAGAGCCAAGTTTTTTTTCTTCTTTTTCTTTTTTGGCACGGAGCCAACTTTCCTATTCGCAGATTCTCTATAAGTTGTGTTTCCTTATATTCTATTTATGCACGCTATAACATGTATTCCACAGCTTTTATTTTCCTTTACAGTCGCATTTTTTCATAAGCATTTCTGGAATTTTTTTTTTTACTGTCGTGGCTTTTATGTGTTTTATAAAACAATATTTTAAAAAAACATTGAGATATTTCTTTATCTTCAAGTCGTGTATTGTTGATAGCGATTAGGTGGTGTTTTATGTTAGGCATCACATTCTTCCCCTTCTTTCTTCCTTTATTTTGCTGCATTTTCATGCCTGGTTTGTGCTGTTTAACGATGAGCTTTCTTGAGACTCTTTTAAAATACTTTTGAAGGCGTCCCCTCGGTGTAATTGATTTCCACTCTTTCTCTCGTATCTCTGCCAAGCTGCTTGTTTGATCTCTCTCACTATTCGTATGGCCTCCGCTTCTTTTCTCTAACGCAATTTAATCTCTCACTTTTCCCCTCAGGAATTGTCTAGACATCTGTAATTAATTATATATGAAAAGGAAACTTGAGGTTGTATTTTTCTAGAAAATTGTGTACCTTGAACAAGTCTCTTTTTTCATCGATTTATTCGTGGATTCATTTAAAGCATAAGTATTAAACGATTCTATTCGATGGTAGCGTTGCGATTTGATAGAACGAAGAGGAAACTCTAGAGAAAAAAAAATCAAGTGCTAATAACGAAGAAAGGATTGAGGGGAATTACACGTTTGAAGACTGCTTCGAAATGTCGGTCACATTACATTTGTTTTTTTTTTAAATATTTATTTTATTTTTCTTATTTTCATTTATCCACGATAAACATTATAATATGTATATATATAAAAAATACAATGACATTGAAATGGTTGCTTCAGGGTAAATATACGTATTCAAAAATAAAATAAATTTTAAAATCAAATTAAATCAATCAATACTTAGTACATGGTTGCAATCAAAAAATAGTCTCAATTGCACAGTTCGTATTGTAAACAAAAAAAAACAATTTGCGCGCAATATCGATTTAAGAAGAAATCGACCATATCCAAGAAATATGTGCACAGCTTCAACTCCTCCTTTCTCGGTACACGTCTGGGACTTAGGAGTCAAGGGGAGAGGGAGATGATAAGGAGGAAAAGGTTTATTTTTTGCTTCTCTTCTTCTGCAAAAGCTAGGATACCGTACCTAGGGCGGGCTAAAGAAAGTTAGGGGGGAATCGTGGTAGGACCCGATGTGTGTGCGCGTTTGCTCTGTCTTCTTTGATGAGGTCTGATAAGGGTTGGGAGGACGAGAATTGGTGGTGGTCCTGAGGGGAAGAGTGTAGGACGATTACGGTATCGCCCGTCTTAATTTACTGTAATTTCGTGCGAGGACGCCGAGCCAATCGACGCTCGCTCCGGATCGATAAAGCCAACTTCGTCCGTAGACGATGCAGACGAGGAGCCGCCAGAGACCTGGAGAGGAAATAAAGTTTGAAACTTAAACTTATTTGTTTTAAATTGTAAATATAGTTTCAAAATTGAAAATGAGCTCTGAAAAAGAAAGGAAAAATATAGGCTTTTTCGCCAGTGAGTTGCAATCTTTTCATTATAATACAATGTAAAAAAAACTTATTAAATGAATTATTTAAACGCAAAAAAAACGATTACAAACCTCTGGCAGAGCTGCTAGCCGTGGTGGTGGTGGCGGGGCTGCTCCCGCTTGGGAGGCAGGCGACGTTGTGGATGATGACGTGGCAGTCGTCGTGACGGAGGAGGAGGTGCCCATGGAGCAGCTGCCCGAGTCGAGCGAGGAGGAGGCGGAGCTTGGCACTTTGCCAGCTGAGGATGACGTCAGCGATGTCGTCATCACCATCGTGGTCGCTGTGCAGAAGAGCATGTGCGGTTCGCCGGCGCGCTCCAGGCAGTCGGGTCGGGCAGTCAGGAAGGGCGGAGAGGTTGGTGGCTGGAAAGAGAGGAGAGAGATAGTGGGTGGGTGAGAGAGAGAAAGAAAGAGAGTGAAAGAGAGTGAAAGAGAGCGTGAAAGAGAGAGAGTGAGAGAAAAAAAGAGAGAGAAAGAAAGAGAGTGAAAGAGAGAGAGAGAGAGAGAGAGAGAAAGAGAGTGAAAGGGAGAGAGAGACACACAAGAGAAGAAACAAAAAAGTGAGCAAAGAGCAATTGTGAGTAGAATAAAGACATACCGTATGGCTTGATCGGCGGAATATGTTGGAGAAGCGCGAGAGGTAGGACGACGAGGTCGTCTTGGACAAGTGGGCGGAGCCTACGACAGCTGTTGAAGACATCGGTGAGATGAAGCACGGATTCGCGAGCGCCGTCTTGTCTTTCTGTAACGGAAAGACATGTAAATATATTCATTACTCATCCCTCGGTCCCCCCTTTCTTCTCTAACCTCTCTCCCTCTTATCTCTCTTCTAAGGATCTCTCCTATCTTTCCTTCTCCCTCACCTTGCTGGGCATGCCCACTGGAGCGTTTGCTCTCTGCATCGCCGCCTGCTCCCTTCGTGGCTCGACAAAGCACAGGTTCGTTGCTGCCATCGCGAGGGAGCACGGCCTTCTTGAAGGAGGGTTACGGTAAGGGATACAGTAATACAGAGTACGCCAAAAATGTCGCCTTTTCTTTCAAACATAGACGTATTGTGCACAGGCGGTTTGGGTTGTCTATGAAAACTCTTTTACAAATGTATGCCATTCTCTAATCATTCCAGAATTCTTCACCATAACGACTGCCTCTTTGGAAGCCACGTCTCACCTTGGCATCGGGTACTGCTGCTGGAATGGCTGCGTCGGGCTGAGATCGGCGCCGTCGATCGAGATGCGGCCAAACTCGGTGGACGGCGAGGGCAGCTCGTCGGCCGATGCAGCCGGCGTCGACAGCGGTCGAGAGGGGTTGTCGACCAGGCGGCGCTGCTTCAGGAAGAGCTCCTTAATTAAGGTATTTATTCATTTACTTATTCATACAGAAGTTAAATGATGTGACGGCATTAACATTAAATTAAAATGACTTGTTTAATGGATGACTCGTTTGACAAGAAGATATAGACAACATTTATTGCCAGATGCATATTTCTAAAGGAACTATGTACTATATTTCGAGGTCGCGCAATTAATTTTGGAGAGAAAAATGCATATGAATACATGATCGTTTGAATTAAATACGTTTTTTTTTAAATAAAATATTTAAAAAAAAGTAAAAAAAAATGATTTTATTAAAAATTAAATAAAGGATTAGAAAAAAAGAATACTTTTGGCCGCTGAAGCGTATGTCCAAGGTCGATGGCGGTGGCGGCGGCGGAAGCGGCGCAGCACGAGGAGGAGGGCAGCGAGAAGTCGGTCGGTCGCGGGACGACGCTGGCCATCTCTCGCTTCCCGTTCACGTTCAGCGACGATGAGGGCTGCTCTTCGGCGGCTGACAATGAGAGCAAATGATATTTTAATAATAAATTCTTGGTTTTTAGGATTATACTACCTAATTTTTCCTAATTACATTCTTTTGTTAAGAGATAAAGAGATAGAGATAGAGAGAGAGAGAGAAAGAAAGATAAATAGATAAATAAAGTGAGAGAGGGAGAGAAAGAGATGAATGAGAAGCAAATAAAAATATTTATAAAAAAAATCACTAACTCTTCAGCTCATCAATCTCCTCGTGCACGGGTGCCGTCGGCTGCTTCGGCAGCGGAGAATGCTTCGATGTCAGAATGGCGTGCGAAGACGCAGATTTGGGCATCTTCGATGACGGGTACGGTAGGGGCATCTGGGAGAGATATTTATTTATTTATAATCGTTCTAAGCCCTCATCGACAACTGCGGGTCAATCCTCCTGCTGTTCCCTCACCAGCTTGTACCGTCTCTGGCCAAGACGAGGCCGGGCAGTGGCGCCCCCGGCTCGGTGCGACCCGTGTTCGTCGATCCCAAGCCCCCCCCCTTACCTCACCTATTTATACTATTTTGCAAATGAACGACTACAGTATCCTATTTTAATGTTGTCACATTGAAATACCTTATTTCATGTATGATAAATAAATAAATAAATAAATAATAACTATTTAAATTTCTAATTTTTTAAATTGTAAAACCTTTAAAAATTAAAGGCAAATTTCTTTTTTTTCTAATAGAAAAAAAAAGTTAAAAAAAAAGTTACAATTTCACAATAATAGCATCAAAAAAAGTCTTTGTTAATTTGTATCAACCAGAAAAAAAAATATATATATATATATATATATAACTAAATGAACAACTAACTGCTAGGGGACGCTCGAGAGGAGCAATAATCGGCGGCTCTTCAGTCAGCTTCTTCGGCGGAAGAATTCCTTCGTTTCTACATTAGCACAGTTATTTTATATTCTATTTTCTTTAAGTTATTGGTATTAAAAATTAATATAAAAAGTTTACCATTAAACAAAGTACATATATAGTAAGTAGTATATATGTATATATATATATATTTGTAGTATATGTATATAGTATATAATTAGCCAAATGGAAACATACCTTAGCCTGCCTTCCAGCTCGAGAAGCTGCCCCATAAAGTTGAAGTTTGGCGAAATCGAAGGCCGAAGTTCTTTAACGAACCTGTAAAGTTCAGCGAACTTAGCACTTGTATTTTCTTCTAATATAACTGAATTTGTTCACTAATTAGGCAAATGGCACTCAAAAGGGAATAGTAAAATTGTTCTGATGCAATTAATATATCGCTATATATTGAAATTTACCTCAAGGACGAATATTGAGGCAGATATGTAAATTAAAATATTATGATTGTAAATGTTTGCTTCTTTTTTCCCCTGACCATTCTAGTCGCTTCGCTCTAAATCAAAATGTAAAATGGCGCGTATTCAAATGAGAATTTTGGGCTGAGTAAAGAATATAATTGCCTGACTTGTATGCGGCATCCGAGTCGAGTCGTTTGCTTCTCATGACATACGAGATGGCCATGGTGGGCGAGCGCGAGATGCCGGCGAGGCAGTGGATCAGCACGACTTCGCCTTTCAAGCGGACGCTTTCTGGAAATTATTAGCTAACTAACAATAAATATATATATAATGACTAAATATGTTAATTTTTTTCATTATTATTAATATTAATATTAATGTTAGTCTTTTAAAATTATTATGTCTTTAAAAAGGAAGGGGTTTCCATCCGTATACCATTAGATTCTTTTTCCAACTTATTTTCTTTGTCTTCTTCATTCTTGTGCAAGCACGCACAGGCTAAATTTCGCAAGATTTCTAGTCTCTCTCCTGACAACGTTTCAATGTTCAAACATCCAAAATGACGTCAAGCACAGAATACGATTTGGCACGACGCCAAGTTGTGTAGTTGACACAAAACAGCGTCCCGAGATAACAAGGAATGACAATGCCAGACTACAAGTCCGAGCGGTTGTCTTGCTCTCTTTCCCCACCTCTCTCTCTGTCTCTCTCTCTCTCTCTCTCTGTCTCTCTCTGTCTCTGTCCCTCTGTCTCTCTGTCTCTCTGTCTCTCTCTCTCTCTGTTTCCCTTTCCCTCTCATTCGCAGGTCATTTTCCCAACAGTTTTCTCTTACTCATCGTTCAAACAAACATCGCCACGGATGCTACCTGCGCCACGAAAAACAGTTCCTCAAACAGCAGAGAGAAAACTTTCACCGCTACTCTTTTCCTGAATTCCGACTGCATAGTCATGTTCATCGTTCTCTCTCTCACTCTCTCTCTCTCTCTCTCTCTCTCTCTCTCTCTCTCTCTCTCTCACTTTCTCTCTCTCTCTCTCTCTTTCTCTCTCTTTCTCTCTCTCTCTCATTCTTCTACAAACGCACATATTCTGCGTTGGCACGCGGCAATGACGCAAATTCAGCCCCCACCCGATAAACTGGGTCGGATCCCTCAGATGAGTTGGTGAGCAGAAACGAGTAACGGAAAGTAGAGAGCGTTTCGGAAGAGAGAATTAGAGAAAAGAGGGAGCGACAAAGAAACTGTGCGTGCGTGAGAGAGCGAAGGAGAGATGGAGAGAAAGAGAGAGAGAAAGAGAGAGAGAGAGAGATGCATAATTCGATAACCACCTGGTTGGCTGACTCATCTCCATTTCAAATGTCGTGCCACTGCAACTGATAGGACGGCCTCGGCCAATGCAGACGTTAGGAAGGAACATTTGATAAGATAAAGGAGAGAGAGATACAGAGAGAAAGAGAGAGAGAGAGAGACAGAAAAAGAGAGAAAGAGAAAGAGAGAGAGACAGAGAGAAAGAGAGAGGGACAGAGAGAAAGAGAGAGAGAGAGAGAGAGAGAGAGAGAGAGAGACAGAGCGCGACGCCATCCCATATTCGGGGGTTTTCTGACTGATGAACATGTTCTCTGGGTGCCAAGTCCCACCCAGAATGGATGACAATTTTCTAGAAGAAAATGGCACGAGTAAAGGAAGAGAACTTTGTGTGTGCACACGTTGACACAGCTGCAGGACATACTCATGCAGAGAAAGAGAGAGATTGTATATGAAAGTGCACGAAAGAACGAACAGGCAGAGAGAGAGAGAGAGGCAGACAGAGAAAGAGGCAGACAGAGAAAGAGGCAGACAGAGAAAGAGGCAGAAAGAGAGGAACAAACGGACGCTTTTCTTTCGCAATATTATATGATGCTAAAAAAAAGGAACACTACTAAAAATAGGGCACGGGGCAAAGTTCGATGTGTGTGAAGACTACTGTAACGTGGATTCTAAACTTTTCTTGCGCTGTCAAAGTATCAGATCGATATCTTCGCGAGCCAAAAATGAGCTTGTCATTTGTCTATATTGGCGAGAGCAAAAAAAAAAAAAAACAATAAATATAGCATATAAATTCTGTTAATTTTTCAGTCTTTTATTTATATTTTACTTTAATTTTTTTTTATAAATTACTAAATAGATTACAATAAGAAAGAGTTAGAGAGAGAGAGAGAGAGAAGAAATGGCGCGTACCAATGAAGCGATAAGCCGTGTCAAAGTGCGGCGCGAGCTTGTCCTGGTAGGAGTCGTTAACGGAGATGCGCAAGAAGTGCTCGTCGTCGCCGGAAATCTGCTCGGAGCGCGGGCAGCTGACCGACAGGTTCACGACGTGCGTTATTGCGCAGTCCTGGAAATTTAATTTGATTTAATTTTTAAAAAGTAAATATATATGTTTATAAATGGTATTGTATATGGAAAGCAATGGCGCAGTCCTAGAGAGAAATATTTTAATTAATTAGGTTTTTTTCATGAATTCGTTTTTTTTTTAAATCTAATAAATATTTCATATTAGGCAGCCTGGTATGCAGGAACACGTATTCTTCATTTAGGCGATAAAATTTAATTTTGAAAAAAAACTGAAACGATACAAGGAAATGAAGTGCATGTATCAGATAAAGATGTTTATATATTTTTACGAGAGTAAATAGATGTCTTTTCTCGGCGAAACATGCTGAGATGGTTGCTAGACAGACTTAGAAATGTTTTCCATCTCTCTGTTGTTCTGTTTTGGGCAGCAAGAAGAGTAAGGCCGTGTTTCCGTTGGTTGTGAGATTGTCAGGTCAGATATTTTATATTTATATGCGTACAGACGCATAAGTTTGCGTAGGAAGGAATGGCTGAAACTTGCCTTTGTCTCCTCACCGTCTCTTCAATGTTCATGCTGTATAATTCCCTTTGTCTCTCTGTCTCTCTTCTCTCTCTTTCTCTCTTCTCTATCGCTCTATCTCTCTGTCTCTCTACCGTCTGCTCAAAAGCCACACTACTTATTTACTCTTTTTCTCTAGCTGGCGAGAGACCGTATAGCTGTCAGAACGGCGATGACTGCATCCTCACTACGGCTTTGCACTCTTTAACTTGCAAGCGTCATCAAGTGACAAACTGTCCCTCTTTCTCTCTTTCTCTCTCTCTCTCTCTCTCTCTTAGATTTCTCTTTCTCTCTCTCTCTCTTTCTCTCTCTCTCTCTGGTCCCGTTGACTCCTCAACTTCATCTCTTAATGCACTTTGTCTTGCTCATATAGCGACCAATTAGAAGCAATCTCTGTGACGACGGAGATCTCCCTATTGTGTCATTTTCACTTGAACGGCCATTGGTCTCGGGAGGACACGGGGAAGTTAAAAGTAGGTGCGGCCTGTGTGAGGGAAGTGAGTGGGCGTTAAGGAGGGAGTTGAAGGGGGAGTTGAAGGAGGAGTTGAAGTGGAATAAAATGACCACTCAAAATCAATCCCATCTAGAAGCCCCTCAAAATAACGTATGGACAAATCTATGATGCTATTGTTATTATTTTTCATTTACCTTAATGAGATTGAGAAATTGCAGAACGAGGTGTAGACTTTGAAAAAAAAAGACATGCATGAACGGACATCTAGTTTTGGAACTTTGAAAAGTTGTTCTCTCTCTCTCTCTCGATCTGCTCCTCTCTGTACTTCTTTCTTTCTTTTAATCTCTCTTCTACACTTGACTCATTCTCTAGTTCGAACAACTTAAGCAACAGATGAAAGAAATGGAAAAACCAACTGCCGCCTGTGATCTTTGCAGTCTCAAAGCAACAACAACTGCCACCCACAAACAAAGTCTCCACACATGAAATAGTTGCCAATTTTCCAAATTGAACTCTGCCGATGAGAGCAGAAGACAGCAAAGAAGTGGGGGATTCAGAAGAGAGCGAACTACGAAGGAGAAGAAGAAAAGATTTCATCAAACGAGGAATGAAACGAGGAAAAAAATGAAAGTAAAAGAGTACAAGAAATGGAAACACAAGCCATATTTAAAAAATATATACATATATAAATAGGTAGCAAAATCTTCTTCAAACGTGTTCAAATAAAGTTTAATGAATAAAAAGCTTTAAAAAAAATAAAACGAAAAAAAAGATAATACTGACTCGTAGCACTTTGCAGTCAAGCGCGTCTTGTTGAGAGCCGAGGTAGAGAAAAGGCAGGATCTAAAGATAAAGTAAATGTTAAAAATTTTCACTAGACAATATGAGCATATATATATTTTTTTATTGTTACCAACTGAATAACATTTCCAAAAAAAAGAAAAATCAATTTACAAAGTAACATTTTAAAAAAAGCGCCACCTTGGTTGGCCCGTCGGGTGACGGTGGCGATGGGCCGAGGCATGGCTGCGAGGCGGAGAGTGCGAGGGGAACGGCGCCGGAGGAGGAGGTGGAGACGACGGCGCAGTCCGCGGCGGCCGAGGCCAGTCTGAGGGGCGCCGGGCGGGCGCCGGCGCCAGGCGATGAGCCCTTGGCGGGCGGCGGCTGTTGAGCGGGCGCCAGCTTGGGGAAGAGAGAAGAGGCGGGAGGAGAGGAAGGAGAGCAGAGTGAAGCGGAGGAGAAGGTGCTGCTGTTGCCTGAGGAAAAAAAAACACAGTTAAATTGTGTTTTTAAAATCCATTATACAATACCTTTTTGGCACAAAAGTTTTTCTAAACACCGCATACGTTAATTTGTCCTAAAAACAAGTTGTGCAGTTGTGAAATTTCGAGGCTTCTCGAGGATACAGATGAATATAAGGAAATGAACAGTGTTAAATTGTTAAAGGAAGGGCACAAAATATTCATAGTACTTTTTTTCTTTGGCACAAATTTCCATGAACCCCGCATTCAATAATTTGTCCTGACAACAACTGGTGCACCCATTTAAACGTTAAAAGAGGAGCACTGAAATTTCGAAACCGCACATCAATTCGAGGATTCGGCTGAATGCCAAAAAAAAAGAACCGCACATCAATTCGAGGATTCGGCTGAATGCCAAAAAGTGCATCAAGAATAGTGATTGCAAACACACTCGTGATCATGTGATATTTTTATATCCATATATTTTTGGCAACATTTTGGCAGAGAGTGGGCATGGGAATAAAAGCGGAAGGTCAAGGAACGGAAAGGTAGGGATTGGGAGAGTGAGAGAGAGAGAGATTGCGAGGGAGAGGGTTAGAGCGAGAAAGAGAGAGAGAGAGAGAGAGAGAGAGAGAGAGAGATAGTAAAAGAGAGGGAGTAAGAGAGAGAGCGCGAGGGAGAATAGGCAACATGTACATACATACTTCGGAGTTACTGATATAGAAAGGAGATTATGGCTAGGTGAGGGGCAGTCTACTGAAAATGTCCGGGTGCGAATACATGTCCCCAACAAGCACGTGAGCAGGACGAGAGAGAGAGCGAGAGATAGGAAGAGAGATTGGAGAGAAAGAGAGAGAGAGAGAGAGAGCGAGAGGGAGAGAGAGAGCGAGAGAGCGAGAGAGCGAGAGAGAGAGAGAGAGAGAGATTCAACAATGTACACATGTGCCCTCTCCACTGACCACGCACTCTCGCCTGATCTTGGATCGTCCCCCCAACCTTCTCTCTTTGTATACACTCCCCGATGCCTCCCTCTCTCATTTACTCGTGAAGCTCTGTACACAAGGAATGCTATCAGAGAGAACTATCTTTGCAGAGAGTGTGGCGAGATGAGAGGTGCAGAGATGGAGGGCAGAAGAGAAACACAAGAGAGGGAGAGAGAGAGCGAGAGAGAAAGAGAGAGAGAGAGCGAGAGAGAGAGAGAGATGAAGAATGAAGAGAAGTGACTCGCTTGAGTCAACGCTGAGAAGCGTGACCGATTCAATTCTAGTCATTCCTTGCAACAATGTCTCAGCGGAATTTTTTCGCAATAAAAAGCGATTTTTTTTTTTCAATATCACCAATGAATAATCGTTAATGTTTCATAAATATTTTTTGAATAATACTTAATAACTGCAAAAATTATACTTGTTCACAGATGAATTGAACAATAGTAGGCAAATAATAAAGAAATACCATAAATTTAATGCAGAAAATTTATCATGCACCCAGTGAATTTGGAAAAATGACAAAGTCGAACGGAGAAAGACGAAGAAACAAAAGAACAGCATATAGGACAAATACGAGAGGAAAGAGGGATTTAAAGAGAGAGAGAGAGAGTGAGAAATAGAGAGAGTGTAACCGAGAGAGTAACAAAGAAAGAGAGAGAGTGAGATAGAGTGCGCGAGAGAGAGAGAGGGAGAGAGAGAGAGAGAGAGAGAGAGAGAGGGAGAAAGTAGAGGGAATAGGACAGAAGAAAAGGGAAAAAGTGCATACAGCAGCAGCTGAGTCACGACACGCGCTCGTGCTTTGACGGTGAAAAAGAGACAGAAAGGTGAGCAAAGCGGAGGGGGAGAGAGAGAAATAGAGAGAGAGAGAGAGAAATAGAGAGAGAGAGAGTGAAGGAGAGAAAGAGAGAAGGAGAGAAGGAAAGAAAGAAACACTCACATAGAAAGGGAGAAAGAAAGATAGTGAAAGGGATAGAGAGAGGTATAGAGAAAGAGACAGAGAGAGAGAGAGAGAGAATAGTAGAGAGAGAGAGAGAGAAGAAAAGAAACAAATGATAAAGAACGAGGAGACTAGAGAGAGCGCATTTGAAAATGACATGTTCCTCCCTCCTGCATCCATCAATCTCACCTTTACTGCTTCTTTCCTTTGCTCACTCACCTCTTTGTTTCTCATGCTGAACGTCTTAATCTTTCTAAACTTTCCATTTTCCTTCTCCTTATCTCTCTCTCACTCTCTCTCTCTCTATCTCTCTCTCTCTACACGGTTCTCTGCCCTTTACGCAAAACAATAAAGAACAGCGCAAGGGACACCTCATAAAGACAACGGGGCGTCTGAAGAGAATGATTTAAAAGTATATACTTTTATTTACTTTAGCAATTTTATTTTACTAAGAAAAATATATATATTTGGTAATCGTAGCTAAAAATGGCAGATGTCCTCCGATTGTTGTACTAGTTGGAGTCCATTTAAGGGAACGCTGCTAGACGATTGAAAATGGAGTATCAGGGGCAGGAAAAGGGACGCCTGAGGCGCGGCCTAAGGAATCGGAGATGTTCATGTTTCATGTACCAGGAATGGAGAGAGAGAAGAGAGAGAAAGAGAGAGAAAGAGAGAGAGAGAGGAGAGAAAAGAGAGAGAGAGAGGAGAGAGAGAGAGAGAGAGAGAGAGTGCTTTCAGGGGCAGAGGAAATTCGAGCTGACTAAACATCTCAAGAAGTCGCCGCAGGCAAATCTGCGCGCAATCTGTATTTCTCGCGTATCGTACATAAGTGCTAGTCAGAATGAACTGCAGCAACGAGGACAAAAGCTAGATCTGTAATAAACTCACTGGACCCAAGGCTATTTTATACATATTAACTCCTAATCAGGCTTGCCTTTTCGCTTATATATTACAACTTCATTTCCTAAAAAAAAAATCTGTTGAAAGAGAGCGTATGTACATATATGAATAATGGGATGGAAAGAGTTCTTTTTTTCTTTCTTTCTCATTTCACGATAGGAATCGACAGCGTTGCTCACTATCGCGTGTGCAAAATGAGAAATGCAACAAGAGAAATGATTATCGCTGCCAATCTGATGACGAATTTAAAGGAGGGGGAGAGGGATGAAAGACATGATTCAGGATGAGAGCGTGGCACAAAGGGGGGAGAGGAGAACGGAAGGCAGAGAGAGAGACAGAGAGAGAGAGAGAGAGAGATACACAGAGAGAGATAAAGATAGAGAGAGAGAAACTGAAAGAAGAAACGGAACAAGAAATCGCTGACTATTCACAAGTCGAAAACGTAATCTTTTTTTCTTATTTTCAGGACATTTCGTTTGTGTCGATCTTATTGCGTGTCAAAAGTGGAATAGTGAGGAAGATCTATGATACCTCTCTCTCTCTCTCTCTCTCTATCTCTCTCTCTCTCTCTCTCTCTTACTCTGTCTCCCTCTCTTCTTTTCCTCTTCGCGCTCTCTCTCTCTCTTTATCTCTCTCTCTCTCTCTCTCTCTCTCTCACTCTCACCGTCGTTCTTAGTACACTTCCCTGTCTTCCCCCGTTATCGTATAACGAAATGTAAAACGCGGCAGCGAGAAAAGGAAGCAAATAAAAAGATATGTTAACAGTGATTGGGCATTAAAATTTATTTTACACATATTCAATGGAACGGAAGCGAGCGTCAATTCAAAAGTCAACGAAAGATTTGCGGATCTCGAATAAATAATTTTAAAAATCAAAAAGCAAAAAAAAATTTAAAATTAAATTAAAACAAATCATGAGCAGGTAAAAATATGTAAGTAAATGAGAAGCAAACGTAGCAAAGAGTGAGCGAGAGATAGAGAGTGAGGGGAAATGTCAGATGATAGAGTGGATTAATGAGTATAATGATCGATGCAGTCAGTATCGCTCTCTTTCCCTCTCTCTCTCCCTCTCTCTCTCTTTCTATCTCTCTCTCTCTCTAGCTCTCCCTCTTTCTCTCACTTTCATCACTGCACTCTCTTGCCATTTTACTCCTTTCCTCTTTTGCTATCCTCGATCTCTCTTTCTCTCTCTCTCTCTCTCTCTCTCTCTCTCTCTCTCTCTCTTTCTCTCTGTCCCGTTTTTTGCTGAAGTATTGTCAACAGCCACTCCCCATCTGTGAAAGAGAGAGGAGAGTCAGGCGAGAGAGAGAGGGAGAAAGAGAGTGCACTGAATGGAGAGAGAGATGCCAGGCAAGCAGAGAGAGCGCGAGAGTGCGCGCAGATGATGAGATTGAGAGAAGACGAGAGGAGAACTCGCTCGGCGCTGCACCGAAGAGAGAATGATGAGTCATGCTCTGGCGCTCCTATTTTCTTTCTTCTCTCTCTCTCTCTCGCTCTCTCTCGCACTCTCTCTCTCTCACTCGCACTCTCTCGCTCTCGCACTCTTTCTCTCTCTCGCGCGCTCTCTACTACTTGCTCACTCCCTAATCTCAGTCCCACTCGCTGGCACTCTCACTCTCAATCTCTCGCAATCACTCGCACTTTCTCATAGCCTCATATTCTGCATGTCTATCGCATTCTCCATTTATAACAATCTCTCTCACTCATCTCGGCGTTCTCTCCCTCTCTCTATTTCAATCGCTCTCTGCCTCTCTCTCTCACTCTCTCTCTCTCTTTCTGTCTGTCTTTCTCTCTCTCTCTTTCTCTCTCTCTCTCTCTCTCTCTCTCTCTCTCTCCCCGGTCGTCGCTAACATTTGGCTGGCTCGGTTGCTGTTCTGCTTCTGGCTAATCGATTTTTATCGTACGCTTGA
>CALZFC010000301.1:390000-437500 GCA_945643635.1 Allodiplogaster sudhausi | reverse complement strand
TGCTGTCTGTCTTTCTCGCTTTGTCTCTCTCTCTCTCGCGTTTTGTCTGTCTATCTCTTTTCCTTTACTCTCTCCATCTCACTCTCTTTTTCCTCAACCCTCTCCTCAATTCTCTAGTCCCTCTCTCTCTCTCTCACTCTCTCTCTTTCAAAATCCTCTCATTTATGAATTAGCTTCAGCCGAATCAGCTGCTCCAATTCGCAGAAGAAGAAGCAGAAGTGTGGTTCGCTGCGGCAGTTTCCGAGAAGTACGGGGGCTCTCGGAAGGGCTCTAACGGATTTTGTTGTTCGCTTTCCTCCCTTCTTACCTCGTCATTTACACAATCTCTTCTTTCTTTTTGTCTCTCACTCTCTCACTCTCTCTCACTCTCTCTCTCACTCACTCTCTCAGTCTCTCTTACTTTTTTTCTCAACCCTGGTGTGTGCTGTTCGATGAGGTCATTGCTCGCCGTATGCTTTTGTCCAGTTGGGAGGAGTGGTTTAAGAGAGATGCAGAGATGAAAAGTTATAGACGGAGGGAGACAAACAAGAGAGAGAGAGAGAAGAAAGAGAGAAGAGGGAAACAGAGAAGAGAGAGAGAGAGAAAAAGAGTTCGCAGGCCAGCTAGGATACAACATGTTCAATGATGACGCTATAGCTTTTAGCTGAGGGCAACGAGTCATCGTTGTACTGCAGCCATGGTGACTGGGATCTGAGGAGAAAGAAAAGTTAAGAGGGAGAGAGAGAGAGATAGAAAGAGAGAGAGGCAGAGAAATAGAGCGAAAAGAGAGAGAGAGAGAGAGAGAGAGAGAGAAAGAGAGAGAGGGAGAGAGAGAAAAATAGAGAAAAGAGAGAGAGAGAGAGAGAGAGAGAGAAAGAGAGAGGGAGAGAGAGAAAAGAGAGAAAAGAGAGAAAGAGAGAGAGAGAGAGAGAAAGAGAGAGGGAGAGAGAGAAAAAGAGAGAAAAGAGAGAAAGAGGGAGAGAGAGAGCGAAATGCTTGAGAATTCTTTTGGAGCAATCACATGAAAGAGGAACGGGGAGTGGAAAGAGGTAATCATTTGTGCATTTCAGCGGCTGTTTACAAAACAAAAGGGTTGGAGGTGGGAGGAAATGGAGAGAGGCAGAGAGGGATAGATAGAGAGAAAGAGATAGAGAGAGAGCGAAAGAGAGAGAGAGAGAGAGAGAGAAGGAGAGAGAGAGAGTGAGAGAGAGTGAGAGATTGAGAGAGAGATAGATCACTCTGCTGACTCAACAAATGGCTTCTAGAAGCTTCTTCGATGACTAATAAATTTTCTCTGCTAATTATAGCCGCAGGTCTGAGAATTGATAACAGCTGATATGAACAGGATTATATTTCGTTTGTTTGTTGCGATATTCGTCAGAGCAAAGGGAAAACAAGTAATAGGAGTTCAATGTGTGATGAGTAAGAGTAAGGGTTCTGTAGATGGATAGAGGAAAGAGACAGCGAGGGAGGTAGAGAGATAGTAGGAGAGAGATAACGAGTAGGAGAGAAAGGCAGAGAGAGAGAAAGGCAAGGAGTGAGAGAGTGAGTGATAGAGACAGAGAGAGAGAGATCCATGCATCCCTTATGGGAATGTCACAAACTACTACAGTATACCGAATGGATAGAGAAGCGACTACGTGTGAATAAAATATATGAAGGTAGTCAATAGAAAGAAAGTGATGAGTAAGCAATGGGAATTGTGCTGGAGACAGGAAAAAACAACATGCAGGATATTTGAGGGAGTGATACGGTAGGAATATAAAGAAATGAATACATTTGAAAAGGGAGTGAGAGTGAGAGAATAGAGATCTGAGAGAGAGAGTGAAGGGGAGATCAGAGAGAGAGAGAGAGGGAAGGGGAGATCTGAGAGAGAGAGAGAGGGAAGGGGAGATCTGAGAGAGAGAGAGAGGGAAGGGGAGATCTGAGAGAGAGAGAGAGGGAAGGGGAAATCTGAGAGAGAGAGAGGGAAGGGGAGATCTGAGAGAGAGAGAGGGAAGGGGAGATCTGAGAGAGAGAAGCAGAGATTGTGAGAGTGAGAGATACACAGGGATCATATTAAAAAACATGTGAGAGATTTTTTATCAAAAGAAGCAAAAGAAAGTGCGAAAATAAGATTTGATTTCATTTGTTATGCAACACTGAAGCCGACTAATTATAGATGAATTGAAACGAATTTTTGAAACAACACTGGCAACATATGAAGGTGTGAGGAAAAAGAGAAAGAAGCGGCAAAAACACACACACCACGTGACAACTCAAACGACTGTATCCTACATATCATTGACTCTTTGAAGATAACAGAAGGGTCAACGAGTTCAAATCTTGTGCAAGTTTGCAGTGTAAGTCAGCTGTTTAGTCACATAGTATCTATTGCTTGGACACTTCGCGATGCAGACGCTAGACAACTGTGAAGTGTTGATTAGCATGGGGAGAGAGAGAAAGATTGGGAGAGAGAGAGTCAGAGAGGGAGAAAAAGAGAGAGAGAGAGTGTGTGAGAGAGAGAGACACGGTTAATTGAGAGAGGAAAAAGATATCAAGAAAGAAAGAGGAACGGGTCCGATGGGAAGTGTCCGCGATAGAGTACCACAAGGAAAGTTCAACATTGATCTGAGCAAGCAGAAAATGCTTTTTCGATTATCCACGACTGGGGTTCACTACGATATTCAAACAAATGCACACTGAGCGTTCAACTAGAAACATCATTAGGAAAAGTGAGAATGCGTCCTGAAGGGGCTCTGAGGAGAAAAACCATATTTTCCCCACGCAGTACTGTAGAATTTAGGGAGTGACGTCATCACCCCTTGCCTACTTTCTCCGCATGCATACCCTCATTCTACCAGATAGAAGGTGAAAACTAGGTGCGAAGCGGCAAGCCACGCTTGAGATTCGAGGGAAGAGAAGAGAGGCAGAGAGAAAAAAGGCTCACAAAGTCTAGTTTGTTGTGATGGATACTGTGCTAGCATACCGCCAAAACTTTTTGCAATATCATGCGCGAATTCAAACGTTAGTTTTTTCACAAGCGGCTTCTAAACTCCATGGATAGTTCCTTTAATATTAAGATGACATGCACCCTGAGGGCGTACCATGAGAGGACAGGCTTCGTGGGACCATTAAGTCCACGACGGTCGGAGTGAACAATGGACTCGGTGTAATCAGGAGCAGAAAATTGTAAATGACGTCAAGTTCTCTCTCTCTCTCTCTCTCTCTCTCTGTCTTTCTCTCTCTCTCTTTCTCTCTCTCTTTATCTTTCTCTCTCTCTCTCTCAATTTTACTGCTACAAATTCTGCAAGCACTTTACCATCAGTCAGCGAAGCGACAAAACATTGTCATGCGCAGAGCTCGAGTTGGAAAATGAGCAGATGCTGTTTTGTGATGCGCCGCCTGTTGACCATCGCAAGGAGAGAGAGAGAGAGAGAGAGAGAGAGAGAAAGAGAGAGAGAGAAATAGAGAATGACAGAGAGAGAGAGAGTTGAGTGAGCGCAAGCGAGAAATACAGAGAGAGAGAGAGAGAGAGAGAAAGAGAGAATAACAGAAAATAACAGAGAGAGAGAGAGAGAGAGAGAGAGAGAGAGAGAGAAAGAAATAGAGGGGCGGCAAGATAGAGAACGAGACGAGAAGAAAGGAACAAAAAGAAAGTTGAGTGAGAGTGAACCGTCCAAGCTGGCTTCTTCCTCTTCTTCTTCGTCTTCTTCTCCTTCTGCCAGGCAGAGTAGCTCTCGACTACCCATGATGAGGGAGAGAGAGAGAGCGAGCGAGCGGGAGAAAGAGTGAATGAAGGTGAGAGAGTGAGAGACATAGTGAGAAAGAGAGAGAGAGAGAGAGAGAGAGAGAGAGATAGAATCGGAGAGACATAAAAAGTGAAAAGCTTAATAGCAGAGAAAACGAGAAATAGCGCAACAGATCGAGAATGAGAAGGGGCAGGGGGAGAGAGGCTTCCAGATAGCAGCGTGCACAATCTCTATTTTATTCTTCTTCTTTTCTTAGCTCGTTCGCCTTCAGCTCTCTCTCTCTCTCTCTCTCTCTCTCTCTCGCTCCCTCTCTTCTTTCTCTCTCCCTCTCTGATTCTCTCATCCTCTCTCTCACTCACCTTTCTCTTTCTCTGTTTCTCTCTCTCTCATCACGCTCATCCACGCCTTTTTCGAAGCCGCAGATAGGCGCACACGGTGAGCAGTTGCGTCGCTTCTCAGGCACAAATTGAATTGAGGGAACAAAGAGGAAGTAGGAAGGAGAGAGTGAGGGAGTGAGTGAGGGGAAGAGGGAGAGAAAGAGAGAGATAGAGAGGGAGAGAGGGAGAGAGGGAGAGAGGGAGAGAAAGAGACTGGTAGAGAGGGAGAGAAAGAGAGTGAGAGAGTGAGGGCAGAGAGGGAGAGAGGGAAAATGAGAGAAAGAAGAGGATGTGTCCTGAGGGATTGCATGCCGAGGTGATGAGGATAGTGAGTGCAGGAAAATAACTATGCAGAGAACGAGTGAGAGGTGGAAGTAAGAGAGAAAGGCAAGGAGAGAGAGATAGAGAGAGAGAGAGAGAGAGAAGGGACCAGGTAAGCAGCCAAGTCCAGCGAGATTGATGACCGCAGAGATCACTGTGCGTTTGGAGCTTGCACACAACGATTTTTCGCTTCCGGATAACCAGAAGAAAGGAAGAGAAGATGAAGATAAATGGCGCAGGAAGAGAATGATTAAGCTGGAGAGATAGAGAGAGAGAGAGAGGAAAGAGAGAGAGAGATACAGAGAGACAGAAAGATGTGGGGAAATAAATGAGTAGAGCAGGTAGAGAGAGCAAATGAGAGAGAGAGAGAGATAAGTAGGAAATAAGAGAGTGCGATAGAAAGAGAGAGAGAGAGAGAGAGAGAGAGAAGGATAGAGAAAGAACTGAAAAAGAGGCTTAAAAAAACAGATCGCATTCCGCGTATTCTCTCCCGGTGGCCGGAGGAGTTGTCTTCTGTGAGAAATGTGGAACACGGGGTGGTTCTTTTTGGCGTCAGCAAGATTACAGGAATGACAGAGCGTCAAGAAGAGAGAGAGACAGAGAGGGAGAGAGAGAATGAGAAAGAGAGAGAGAGAGAGAGAGAACAGAGAAAGAGATGAAGAGGGTTGGATGAGGGTATGCCGGAATATACTACATAGGCGATATGCATGCATCTCTGTGTGTGACACATGCCTCAGGGCAAATGCTCCGCTTTGAGTGAGATCCGAGGAGGTCTCGACGAGAAGAGCATATCTGACAGCCCTCTTGTTCAATTCTTCTTTCTCTCTCTCACTCTTCCTCGCCCTCTCTTCCTTCTCAATGGACATGAGCTTCTCACTTTGAATGAATATTCTTCACTCCCTCCTGCCCATCCTAACCATAACAAACCCTCAAAGTCCCTGTTTTTTGTATAATGTACAGCGGTTAACAAAAAACAAAGCCCACCATGGCAGAGAACAATGAATATTTCGTGTTTTACTATAATCTTTGTATTTGCTCCCCTTATTTTCATCACGTTTTTCTCTCTCTCTCTCTCTTTTCCCCCTTCTTTTGATAGACTATGGCATTGTAGCGCTCGACTTCAAGTGTCAGCTTCTAATTTATTGCAGTTCGCTATAATCAACAATGAGAAGTGAAGAATGAGTCAGCAGCCATTTCAATGAATATCCATGCAGTTGTGAGGAAATCTGCGTAGGCTGGCGTGCTCGTGTAGGAGGATGATGAGCAAGTCTTTTCAACACATGACTGAATATGTATGCATGTATTGTGCCTCGGGGAGGTTACTGTAGGTGGAGGGGGGGGGAGAGACAGAGAGAGGTGGGAGAGAGAGAGCGAGAGAGAGCGAGAGAGAGAGAGAGACAGAGAGAGAGAGAGAGAGAGAGAGAGAGAGAGGTGGGAGAGAGAACTAGCGATTTGTAATAGGGAGCAGAGAGTATGGCCAGCTCATGATGATTAGATGGCTAAAGATGGACGCCTTTTTGAGTCATACGAGACAGCTACGATAGATCCTCTCATGGCCTCTGATTCATCCCCGTGGCTGTCTTCTCCAGGGTGCAAATTATGAAAGTGAAGAAACGTGTGAACACGAAATGTGTCAGGCACAAAAATGTGTATATTTGGCCGCCGATGTGCTTTAATACTAATGTTGAAAAGCAGACATATGAATTAGAGGGAATAGGGAGAGAGAGAGAGAGAGAAAGAGAGTGAGAGGGAGAAGGGGGAGAGAATGATAAAGAAAACGACACGAAATCATGACTAATAGTCAGCAATCACTGAAAGCGGCGCTTACTGATGACAAATAAGCACAAGAATACATACGTCTACTTTGTTCGTGGAAAGGGGGTTCAAGAATTTCTTTTTTTTTATTTTGTGTTAATTTTTTTTACTTTAAATTTTGTCAAAATTTGTATCCCCCGAAGAGTATATGCTTCAATAAAAAAATTTAAAAAAAAAAGCAAAACCTTCAGAATTCCTGGAATGCTTGGAGCTTTTGAGTGGAAGAGCGCAGCCGCCGGAGCCACATGATCTATATTTTGTATTACATTTATTTTTTTTTCATTTTTTTTTTATTTTCCGGAAGCTAAAAAAAGTATTCGCACTTAACAATAGAAGAGCTAAACGTTGTTAACAGGTCAACCAATTGTTTTACTTTTTTTCCAAATCATTTTTAACATTTGAAAGCAAAAGTTGTGTCCGAGTTGTCTTCTTCTTGTGAATTATACTATTTCTACCTTTCTTTATGAGATAAATTACGGTGGTTTAGAGAGCCATTACTGTACCTTCTCACTTTTTATGTGAATAAAATTTTTACCTCTGTTTATGAGAGAAATTACGGTGGTTTTAGAGAGCGATTACTGTAGCTTCTCACTATTTATGTGAATAAAATAGCTATCTTTGTTTATGAGAGAGATTACGGTAGTTTGGACATCACTAGATTACTGTATAATACCTTCTCTTTGTCGCTCCGCCCATCTTCGTCTTCGCTTCAGTTCTGTCCATGTAGACGTGCATGTCCATCATTGCATGCACGCGTAGTTTGATTTGCTTATGCTGGATACTGTAAGAGTATACGGTAAGCAGTGTCGTCATGATAGCAGAAGAATAAGCACGACATGTGCGCAGGTTACCAAGGTTGAGAGAAAGAGTGATAGAAGGGGGGGGGGAGAGAAAGCGAAGACGCAGCATAGAGAGTGAGAGAGTGAAATCGAGAGAGAGGGAGCGTAAGTGAGATACTAGAAGACGATTGAGGCTTTGAGAGAGTTGACGATGGGTATGAGTGACAAAGTGAGAAATTATGAACATCTTACACCTGGATATATGTACATATCTAGTGCATACACCTATATCGGTAGATATCCATGTAAAGTAGATTGGAGACGGAACCGAGCAATGATAGAAAGCTGATCATGAAGCTGATTTTTCCTCTTTCTCTTATCTCTCTTTCACTCTTCTTAAACTCTGTCACTCCTTGCAGTCAGTCCCTGTTTTATGTCTACCCAACTAATGCGAGAATGTGAAGTTGTATGCGAAGAAAAGAGAGAGATTTACTGCCATCTCCAATTTCAGATGAAAACTATTCTACGAAATGATGACGTCTTTCTCTTATTTTGCTCAAGGCGTCATAATAACTGAATGAACCGTATGATTAGATTAGGCAGGCTGTAAATTATGACGACTAGAGAAGAAAAGTAAGGGAAAAGCATTTTGATTACTGCTTGTGAGAAATGCGCATATGACATTTGTATGTATGTCGTAAACAGATAAATTTTCAATGTTAAAGGCTACTTTTTAACACGATCAGACATTGTAAATAATTTGCTAGTTAATAGATGACATTCAATAAATACTTATCTTAATCCGTTTATTGAGAAGCGTTCAGACCGTCTGTTCATTACGTAATCTTGTTTACGAAAGCGGTTTATCAACTGATGGAAAAAAGAGAGAAGAGTTGTTGTTAGGTGCATCGCGGAATGGAAAATAGAGGCAGCAGAGAGACAACAGGAGAAAAAAAACGAGAGACAATGAGAAATAGAGAGCGACAGTGAGAGAGAGAGAGCGAAAGAGACCGATGTAGGAAATGGGGAGAGAGAGAGAGATAGATAGAGAGAGATAATGAGAGAGGGGTAGAGAATGAGCCCGCTAGAGAAGAGAGGAAATTAAGCATGCCAGTATATCACCGGTATTTATGTACATGTCTATGCAACATCGTCACGAATTACGAGGCAAAAATGTTGTAATTTGGGGAGACACTGACTATTAGAGAGAGGGAGTGTGTTAGAGTGAGAGAGTGATAGAGTGAGAACAAGAGAGGGAGAGAGAGATGAGAGAGTGAGAGAGTGAGGGAATGAGAGAGTGAGAGAGTGAGAGAGTGAGAGAGTGAGAGAGCCAGAGAATGGCGCCAGGTAGTGCAGCCTGCAAGGCCTAGTCTCTAGTCGAGCTGCTGAGTCATCCTATGACGTCATTCGCATTTGGGCTGCTAACGGAGCAAGCCAGGCGCTGGGGGCTAAGGTGTGTGGGAACGAAACGGAAAGCTATTCAAGGGAGGAATAAGCAAGGATGGGACTAAGATCAGCGAGAGTAAGAAAGAGTGAGAGAAAGAAAGAGAGAGAGAGAGAGAGAGAGAGAGAGATAGAAAGAGAGGGAGGGAGAGAGAGGAGGAGGAGGAGGGGGGGGGCAGAGAACGAGATAGGAAATGCGAGAGTAAATGAGAATCTAATGCAAAAGCCATTATCGGAGTTTGTTTGAATGGAAATGACAATTCAGGGTAAAGAACGCTTAGGTTACTTTTGAAGATTATTAGGTGAAAGAACATGCAAAGAGACTCTCTTAATCAATTGGTTATGATAAAAGAACAAGGTTCGGCTACGCTGCTACACAACACGCGTATGTACTCAAAGTGGAGCAGGAGGGGTCAAACGGAGAGCAACCAGGTGGAGAGCAAAGAGTGAAAGTGAGAGAGTTAGAGAGGGGAGAGAGAGAGGGAGAGAGAAGGAGAGAGAGGGAGGGTGAGAGAGAGAGAGAGGGAGGGAGAGAGAGGAAGAGAAAACGAGAGAAGGAGACAGGCAGGGAAGAAGAGAGGGAGGAACAGCGGCGTTCTCATCGCCTATAGGGGACGCTAAGAGACTCGCGTGAATATACAACTCCGCATTAGGAGGGGGCGGAGTCAGCGCACGAGGGGGAGGTTCCTCCTGTGGATACGAGTGAGGTTCAGGAGGATGGCGATGAGGGGGACCAATGGATGGCCAGCCAGGATATAATATGAGGGGAGAGAACGAGAAGGAGAGAGAGTGAGAGAGAGGGTGAAAAGAGAGAGAGAGAGAGAGAGAAGAGAGTTAGAGAGAGAATGTATGCGATTGAGGGAAATTTCATAAAGTAAAAGGGTCGGAAAAGAAATCACAAGATGAGCCATAAGAAAAAGAAAGGGGTACAGGAGGGAGAGAGAAATAAGGCGAATGTGAGAGCGTGAGAGAAAGAAAACGAGAGAGTAAGAAAGTGTGACAGAGAGAAAGAGAGAGAGAGAGAGAGAGAGAGAGAGAGAGAGACAGAAGTAGTGAAATGAGGCTTCTTTCTTCTTGTCCTCATACTTGCAGTGAGTCAGCGCCGCTGGCCATCGTGTATTCCAGACCATTCAAGTAGCGCCCGGTCATTCTATGACTCAAAGAGGAGAGAGAGAGAGAGAAAGAGAGAGAGAGAGTGATAGAGAAAGCTAGAGAGAGTGAGACTGAGAGAGAGAAAGGGAGAGAAAGCTAGAGAGAGAGAGAGAGGACTAAGGAGAGGGAATTGAGCATCAAGTGTGATGAATCAGGATATCGAAGCACACGAATGGAATGGTATGTGTCAGAATGAGAGAGAGAGAGAGAGAGTGTGAGAAAGAGAGAGAGGAGCAGAGAGAGAGAGGGCGAGAGAGCGAATAAGATACAGAGAGAAGCCGAGAATGAGAGAAACGGATGGCCATACGAGGAAATGACAGTGAGACCTTTTTGTCACAGGCCGACACCGCCAGGGATGCCTCGTTTTCATAAATCTTCCAGTTAGAGGCTATGATTCAGACGACCGCTCACGGCGTGAGGAAATTGAGAAATTGCGATGTGACCTTGCATTAGCCAAAATGGCTCTGATGCCGAACAATCTAGGCCTTGTTTTTTTTTTTAAATTAGAATTGTCATGTGATTCTAGCAGTAAGATACTGTATATATGTATATATATATATACTAGGATTAATGTATTTTGACTTACAAAGATAGAAAGAAAAAAAAAAACAGGATTTTCCCATGGTCATGTGTGGAGATGGATTAATAGTTTGTTCAGAATGAGAAAACACGAGGTAAAACGGCAGGTGAAATCACGAGGTGGGTGAATATGAATGAATTCATGCATTTCTCGTCATATTGTTTTGCCTGAGAAGATCTTACCTGGCGGGCACGAGGTAGGTGCTCTCTTTCTCTACCCTCTCTCTCTCTTAATTCTCTGCACTCTCTCTCACTCTCCTTCCTCTCTCTCTCTCTCTCTCTCTCTCTCTCTCTTTTTCCCCCCATCTCTCACTCTCTGTTCTCTCTCTATCTATCTCTCTATCTCTCTCTATCTATGTCCCTTGCTCTCTTTTCTCTCCCCCTCTCCCCCTCTCGCTCTCTTACTTCCATTCACCTTCCCTCTCTCGAACTCTCTCTCTATCTCTCTATCTCTCTCTCTCGCGCGCTCTCTCTCTCTCTCTGCCTCTCTCCCCCTCACGTTCTGAGAATGTGCCCTTCCTCATCGCCTAGTAACGGTTGCTAACCGAAAAACGGCTCATGGAATGCTTGGCGAGCAGATTTGTGTGAATCGCAACATGGAATTAGGCATCGATGTGTAGGGGAAAAAGAGATGGAAAAGAGAGAGAGAGAGAGAGAGAGAGAGAGAGGGAGAGAGAGAGAGAGCGCGCGAAGGAAGAAAAGGAGATAGAGAGACACAGAGAGGGTGATTGGGCCAGAGGGCGAGAGAGAGAGAGAGAGAGAGTGAGAGAGAGGAATAGAGAGGGATTGAAATGAAGAAAATTTAAAGAGAGAGCACATTTTAGAAAGGCAAGGAAAATGATTACGTCGTATACGACCGGTTGCTGCAAGGTGTAGGGCGAGAGTGCAGAAAGAGAGAGAGAGAGAGAGAGAGAGAGAGAGAGAGAGAGAAAGAAAGAGAGAGATAAGATAGACGGAGAAAGAACACGGAGGGAAAAGGAAGAGATGAAGAGAGATAGAATTGAAATAGTGATTGATAGAAGAGAATAATAAGGATGTTATGTTGATAACATAAATTGCGTATAATCAGGAGAAAAAAGTAAATTTTCAATGTTTGCAAAGAAATTCGCTGAATCATTTTATCACTGCAGAAGCTATCGTTTTTATAGTGCATCATACTAGATGACACATATGAGCTGTAGAGAGAGAGAGAGAGAGAGAGAATGAGAGAGAGAGAGAGAGAGAGAATGAGAGGCAAGATAGTCAACTCACAGTGTATGATTCATACTATGCATGGTGACGAAGTGAACATGTGAGCACGTCAAAGGCATAAACGGTAAACTGGCTTCAACTTTCTCTGTCGTCTCTCTCTCTTTCCCTCTCCCTCTTGTTCACTCCTTACATGTCAACTTTCTTCTTTTCTCCGCAGTATTCTCATTTTCATTCAGCACTATATGTTGTGGAAAGACTGACAATGAGGTTTCCTTTAAAAAAAATATTATG
This sequence comes from Allodiplogaster sudhausi, assembly GCA_945643635.1. Classification (NCBI taxonomy): domain Eukaryota; kingdom Metazoa; phylum Nematoda; class Chromadorea; order Rhabditida; family Diplogasteridae; genus Allodiplogaster; species Allodiplogaster sudhausi. Next base: position 425,842 of record CALZFC010000301.1, on the reverse strand, counting down.
TCTCATAGTTGTATTTGAAATGGAAGAAATCTTTTGATAGAGTTTCACTTCCTTGTTGTTATGTATGAAACAAATGTTTACATTTTTTTTTCTCGATAGACAATCTCAAGGCTGGAAACTTTTCTGAGAATGAATAAATGTTTTTTCCCAGTTGCCTTTGCTACAGAAAGCCTGCGTATTGCAAAGATCTTCTCGGTATTAATTCCTTGTTTCCATTCTCTTCGTTTGCTCAATAACTTGTCGTCACATATGTATGCATTCAAAAGGCTCCTTTGAAGATAAAAAAAACCTTTTTGAATTCCCGCCTTATTCCCCTGCACCGTGCGAGAGAGTGCGAGAGAGCATGTGATTAGGAGAGACACTCCTTCAATCTATGTACGTTCATATTTACATTTTGACTCATCTCAAGTAGCAGAAACAAGCAATTCAACTAAACAATAGAAATGCCTAGAAATGCACTGGATAGCGAAGAGCAGAAAATCGTTGATCCTGACAATCTGCTACATCTCCCTGTAGCAATCAATGGGGAAATCGTCCGGAAACATTCTTCCATGCTCGTTGTACCTGAAGCCATACTTTGAAGCTGATATTCAGTTATAAAAGATATATCATATATCTTTGTAATTGTTTAGCTCCAAATATGAAATGAATTACTGTCCTTTTTTTACAGAAATTTCTGTACATTTTGATATGAATCTTCGTAATTTTTGAGAGAAATATTCGTAATTTTTGAGAGAACTATCCGTAATTTTTGAGAGAAATATCCGTAATTTTTCACAGAAATATCCGTAATTTTTTCAACAGAAGTATCCCTCTAACTAAAATCTTGCCAATGATTGTCGGTGGCGTTGCATAACAACAGATTCTGTGGTCGATTCTCGGCGAAGAGGCGATGGAGCGGGAAGCGAGAGCAGGAGATGATGCCCGAGAGGGGCACCGGATACAAGCACTGCCCGCTGCCCTCCACGGCACAGTAGTTCGAGAAGGACGGCCAGCGGCAGGCTGAGAGAAATCAACATTTGAATTCCCGCATTTTTTCCTGATCATGGAGGGCGTAAATGCCTGACAGAGAAATCTATATGGGCCTACTGTATTTAATATACAAATTTTTTTGTTGTTAAAATTGAGTGCCTCCATGTCTGAATCGAATCAACATTCAGACACAACAGATTGTAGCAGCAAAATATTGAAAAGAAAAGCGTACTGAGAAATGTGCAATAAATTCGTTTCAATAAATATGTTTCCAAGAAATATGTTTGTCAAAGTCGACACGCGGCTTGCTACAATTCAGAGAGAAAGAGGACAGAGAGGAGAAAGAGGAAGGGAAAGAACAGAGAGACAGAGATGGAGGAGGAATGGAGAGAGAGGGATAGAGAAATTGACAACTAGACAAAGGGAATTTAATGTTTAACAAGAAAGTACCATTGCCGATGAGACTTCTCGTTTGTTTCTCTCCTGACACGTCCGGGACTTCAGTTGTTGTCACTTCAGTCGTTGTCTCTGCAGTGGTAGTCTCTCCAGTGGTTGTCTCTCCAGTGATTTTCTTTCCAGTGGTAGTTTCTCCTGTCTCTATCTCTGTCGTGGTTGCAGTGGAGGATGAAGGTGATGTAGACATGCTGCTGGGACTCGTGGTTGACGTCCACGTCGTAGTTGAACTCGTAGTTGAAGAAGTCGTCGTGGTTGGAGAGCTGCTCGTTTTCCACGTCGAAGTGCGTGTTCTTACAGCTCTAGTCGACTTTCGTGTACTTGTTGATCTTGGGGTCGAAGATGTCGCTGCTCTCGTTACAATTTCGGTTTCCAAGTCAGGCTCTTCGGTTGAGTAATCAGCTGTTGCAATCTCAAAAAAAAAATAAATTCCTTGTAAATAGTTTTGTTTGCTATATCAGTTTTGGTTAGTTAAACTTATTTCCAGCTCTTTCTCATCCATTATAAAGAGTTACTCTGTTCATCGATGTTTTGCGTTATGTAATATCCTTGAAAGCTTCTGCGATGAACACATAGATGTGTACATACCTCGGTTTCAAGGTCAGGCTCTAGAGATGAGTAATCATCTGTGGCAGTCTCAATCTCATGCTCTTCATCAGAGTAGCCTTCAGTCGTATGTTCCTCAGCAGAGTAGTCAGCTGGGGATGGAGTAGTCAATGCAGTGGTGTGTCGAATTGGAGTTGATGAAGAATGAGGACTAGGAGTTGGTAGAGTTCGGGTGGACGACGGACTTGGAGGTCGCTTGGAATGGAGAGGGGGAGAGGGCGAAGGTGAAGGTGGACGTGGAGCCGGAGGCAGAGGTGCCGGAACTGGATGAATAGGGGAGGGACGAGGTTGGGAAGTGGCGACTAGTTGAAGGGGAGCACTGGGCAGTGGACGTGGGATGCGAGGGAGTGCCATTTTGGGAGGCTGTGCTAGAGAAGACGCGGAGATTGAAGGAAGAGCGGAGAGAGGGCGCGGCGGTGAGTGTGGGTTGGAGGGAGACGGAAGAGGTCGAAGTGGACGAGGATCGAGAGTTCGATGAGGAGGACGGGGTGTTCCTGAATCGTGCGCTCCACTCGGCGTGTAAGAGATATCCTCATGCTTGGAGGGTGGTTCTGCTGGAGGCGGAAGAAGAGGCTCGGATACATGAGATGTTGGAGATCCTGTATATGAAAAGGGAGGTGAGCGAGTTAGAGACAGCTAGAGAGAGAGAGAGAGAGAGAAGAGAGAGATAGAGAGAGATTGAAAGCACGTATAGAAACAATTATTACTCACAGTTTTCTTTTTTGAAGTCTATATTTGTATTGATAAAAAGAATTAAAAATACAAATATCTTTAGCCGTCTTGACAGCTTTTCAGCTCTCTCTCTCTCTCTTTATCTCTCCCTTTATTTTCTATACGAATCCATAAAATAAAGATTATCACTTGTTTTTCCATGATGAATTAAATGAATAATGTTGTTACGGAAACACATTTTCTTACCCGCGGCTGCGGCCGTTCGTGACCGATCTACCGTTGGCTTGTGTGGCGCGCAGCAGTTGGAGAGGAGAGGAGTTAGGGAGACGAGAATGAGTGCGACATGAAGGGGTTGGAGAGGCTGCTTCATCAGAGATGAGAGAGTGAGAGAGAGACAGAGAGAGAGAGAGAGAGTGAGGGATAGAGAGAGTTAGAGAAAGCGACAGACAGTGAGAGAGGGTGAGAGATAGAGAGAGATGAAGAGAGAGAGAGAGAGAGATTTGAAGAGAGAGAGATAGAGAGACACAATAGGATAGTTGAAGTGGAAATGTCAGATCTTCTAAGGGAAGAAGGCGCCTTCGTGCCGATGCAGTCCTAAAGAACTCCCTTTTAATGCAAGCATTTAAATCAATTCAATATCAGGGAAAGTATGTTGATGTTGAAGATAAGATAAATCAACTGAATGACGAAAGCAAAACTACGCGAAAGATATGATAGAGAGCGAAGTAAACATGGCATCAACAATGTTTACTGCCTGATGCAAGGCTCTTGCTTATTTCTTGTCCTCTCGCGCTTTTTCCTGCAGCATCTTTCTATTTATCATGCTCGTGTTAATCCCCATAATTGGGATAAAGCGAGCGTGCAGGAGGAGGTTGAAATGACCTTTTTCTTCTGCTTGCTCTTGCAAAATGTAGTTGCAAGCATCTTCTTCTCTTGGTTTATGTTCACTCCCTTCTGTGTGCCTACTCATGCGGAAAAGGAGGCGATTATTTAGGATGCAAAGGAAGATTCCAGTGTGAGCAATTTTAAACTCCCATTTTATGAATGTTTTAACCTTGCATTCTTGAGTATAAGCCTACCTAAGACAATGGCGACAGAAATTCTTGGGTTACATTTGACAGATTCCAAGCGAACTCTTTGCTGTTCTTTCTCCTTTAATATCTTTCTCTCTCTAACTATCTCTCTCTTTTTCGTCTCTCTCTCTCTCTCTCTCTAGCTATCTCTCGCTCTTTTCCTCTCTCTCTCTCTCTCTCTCTCTCTCTCTCTCTCTCTCTCTCTTGCTATTTCTCCATTCTTTTTTACAGTTCTCTATAAGCCGAACAATTCCAGTGAGCTTAGCGACCCAGCGCACGCGCTACCGAATAAGTTGCTGCGAAAAAGTCTACGGTGCATGCAATCGCTCGCGCTTCCACACAGCTGATGCCTTCTTCCTCTCTGATCATTTCGTATTTTGATTTTGATCTTCGCTTGCTGATTCTTTGCGATTGTTCCTTCTCTTTGTTACTCCTGATTAACTCGTTGCTTTCAGGGGTTAGTTATATCTCCTTCGTATGGTGCATATCGTCCTGCTGCAATGATGCGGCCTGCATTTGGTTAGAGGTTTTAAATTACTTTTCACGTCTCTTTCGGCTTTGTAAAACGGCGATCTTTTCTTCTTCTTCTTCTTCTTCTTCAAAGCGATGTGCATTTATTTGAAGAGCTAAAGCGTACTACTGGATTCATTCGGAAAAAAAACGAAGCTAAAGTATAGTTCTTTGTTGCTTCGTTATTATTTCGCCTGATGATGAAATTGGAGTGGCTGGGGGATCAGGGATTTTGTTAGTGAATACGGCAATAAGGCTACTTTAGGTGAGCATTATTACCTAAAGGTTAGTTAAGTATCAGCCAGTTCTTGTTTTTTTTTATCCAAGATTTTTTGCCGTGTTTCAAATCTGCTTGTTTAATGAATGCGAGAAACATCATTAGTCTGTTTTTCCAATTGGCGTTAGAAGCGGCCTTCTAATAGTAGCGCCACCTTGAGCATCTAATAAATGCGTTCATATTTCGGTTCGAACTATTTGACCAAAGTGTGAATAATCTGCCTGTATAAGGAGTATTGCTAGATTGCGAGTAATAGATGGTGCCATTTAGAGATTCTATAAATTACGGTGCCATCTAAAAGGCCCCCCTTTCTTCTTCTTACCGTTAGCTTGCCCTGATTACTCTCACTCTTCATTTTGGATAAGTTCCAGGTCGTCGGCGCCCTCAACAGCCGCCGCGCCGTGAGAGGGCCGAGATGGACGTACAGGAGGTGATCGATAAGAGTAATTATTTCATGGTCGAAAAGAGTAATTGCCATCACCGAACTCACTGTTTTTTTTTAAATCCAAACTTTAAATTAATTTAAAGTTCTTTTCTAAAATTTTACAAGTAATATGAACATGGTGCTGAAGGAGAGAGGAAATTAGTTACTTTTAACAAAAAGTATCTAATTTACTCTTTCCTTCAGCGCCATGTTCAGCATGCGATCGGTGACGCCGACTTCTTCAGAAACTTTGCGCCTCACGACTGGCCCAATGAGGTAGCTGTGTGGTTTTGAAAGCAACTTTCATCCCTCCGTGTATCATTGTAACCTATCTAAGAAATTTACTTTTAATTTTTCTTTAAAAAAATATAATTATGATGCTGCGTATATATATGTATCAATATCCACATAATCAAAAAATTATTATTTAAAATTAATTTTAATTAAATTAATTTATTTTTCTCATGTTCAGTATCGCGGCCATGTCCAGCAGGCGGCGCCGGGCCACAGGGTGAATCCGCCTCCGCCGCGCCGGCGCCGCGGTCGCCAACGTGGTGAACTTGTCGTCGACGACAACAACTTCCCTGCTCTTGGCAGAGACGTAAGCCACGTCTTTAGTTATTTATTTATCTTTATAATTTGCACAAATAAAAAATATTGATTAAATAAAACAAAAATCAAGCATAATTCTAAACTGTTGTACTTGGACTTTGTAAGCCAATTGTGTATATTTATATTAGAAAAATTTGAAATTACTGCGATGGCAATTTAGCGCGAAAGGATAGTAATTAATTTTTAATAAAAAAAAAATGAAAATAAAACTTAATTATAAACATTATTGTATGTTTGAAGGCAGCTCCGCCGGCGCCGCTTGCCGAAGTGGCAGCGGAGGAGGGCTGGGACAATGAGGATGACGATGACTGGGGCCGGGCGCCGAGCCACGACCTGCCGGGGGATGAGGAGGCGGAGGAGCCATACGTGCTCGACATGTACATCTATCCAACTCCGAAGATGGTTGGGTGATGATTCTGTGGTCTTTGAACTCTGATCTCTGGACTCTGATTTTTTGATCTTTTATCTTATGAGGCTGTCCAGAAGACTTTAGGATTACCGTAATCCTTAGGAAGAGAAAATTCGGAGCAGACACTAAAGTACAGTAGATTTTAAGCTCCACATATACAGACACCATAACATTGCTTAATGCTTGTATCAAGGACAAGAGGTTCACGAGGAAAGCTGGGCGAGTAGTAAGAGCGGATTTTGCCGCGACAGTCCTTAGTATTTTAATGATTAAAATAAAGTTAGCTTTCCCTACTTGAAGGTCGATCGCGAACCAGCGCCCTACCTTATCACTGCAGAGCATGTCTATGACGAAGAGAGAATTCGACAGGATGAGGAGAGCCTCACTAAGGTATACTGTACCTTTTGATGTTGGTGTACGGTAGTTGGTTAATATATATTCGAGAAAAAGAGCGACGTTATTTATTTAAATATCAGATGTTTGTATAAATTTTGATCAAGCATTTCACATTTCCTGTAGTTTGATATAGTAATTAAAAAGTGCACAAAAATATAATATAAAGCTTAAGAAAAAAAAAGATTTATTAAGATCAACTTTTCTTTCTTTCAGGCCTTTACTCGACAGCCATGCCAGTCTACCTCCTACAGACGCTTCACGATTGTGAGCAGCTTAAAAAAATATATTTGAATTTAATTCTTTCCGCCTTCTCACAATCAGCTACCATATCTTTACTTTCTTTATTAATTAAGAGAATACTTTTGCTAATTCTAATTTCCCGCTTATTCTCGCTATAGTTTCTTTAAAGAAATAATATCAAAAGGTGGGGGTAGTCTTTTTCTTCCTACAAATTTCACCTGAGTTTGTACATTAAAAAGTACTAACAAAAAAAAAGATAAAATCAATCTTCCAGAACTCTCCAAATGACCGAAACAGCAGCAGCACCCGCACGAGTATTCGCCAGCAGAAAGAGAGCGAGCGCACTCTGCGAGGAGGAAGAGGAAGAGCGTTTGGACAAGCAGCGGAAGCCGACTTCAACTGGGATACCATGCTGCCGGATGAGGGCGCTGTCAAGGAGTACTTGGTGAGGGGCCCATTTTAAACCCCCATTCTGCGAGATGACATAGACCCCTTTGACCAAGGAGTACTTGGTGAGTTGCCCATTTTAGACCAGTGCTGAAATAGTGCCTGCCTCTCGACTTTTGCCGGGGGGTTACAAACGGCCAAATGGCCAGCCCGGGGGTTATAAAGTGAAAGAATTACGGAAAAGTGAGGATTCCGTGCCTTCGGCCGGGGAGTTACAACGCTGTCATGGGACAGACTTATTTCAGCACTGTTTTAGACCCCCATTATGCGAGATGACGTAGACCCCTTTGACCAAGGAGTACTTGGTGAGGGGCCCATTTTAGACCCCCATTCTGCGAGATGACATAGACCCCTTTGACCAAGGAGTACTTGGTGAGGGGCCCATTTTAGACCCCCATTCTACGAGATGACATAGACCCCTTTGACCAAGGAGTACTTGGTGAGGGGCCCATTTTAGGCCCCCATTCTGCGAGATGACATAGACCCCTTTGACGAAGGAGTACTTGGTGAGGGGCCCATTTTAGACCCCCATTCTGCGAGATGACATAGACCCCCTTGACCAAGGAGTACTTGGTGAGGGGCCCATTTTAGACCCCCATTCTGCGAGATGACATTGACCCCTTTGACCAAGGAGTACTTGGTGAGGGGCCCATTTTAGACCCCCATTCTGCGCCATGACATAGATCCCTTTGACCAATGTGCTCAATTTGAACCCACCCCTTTTGGAAAGGCACACTTTTTTTTAAAATCACATTTCCATTTCACACATAGAATATCAAATTATATTTGCTTATCTAAAGTTGTGCAAAACATGGATGTTTTTTTGAAATATACAACTAAATGAAAAGGCTTATTATACTTGTTAAGGTTTGTTTTCAAATAGATTTTTGCTTGCTTGCAGATTCGTAGCAGCCGAGTGTATGCCGAGCCATTTGGGCCGGCAGGCAGAGAAGAGTTTGAAGTGGAGAAGAATGGAGCGACCGAGATTGGCAAGAGAGGACTCATTTGGGTGGAGAAGCAGGCAGCTGATCCGCTGCGGAGATTGCTGGTCAGTTAGAGAGAGAGAGAGAGAGAGAGAGAGAGAGAGACAGAGAGAGGATGATAGGTAGAGAGGGAGAGAAAGAGACTGACAGAGAGAGAAAGGAGAAAGTGACATAGAGAGAGAGAGAAGGGAGTGACAGAGAGAGAATGGTAGGTAGAGAAAAAGATGCACGAGAATGAGGAGAGGTATCGGGATGAAAGAAAGTAGGAGATTGAGAGAGGAGGAGGGAATGGAAGAAGGAGGAAGAGGCGAGGGAGGGACCGAGAAAGAGAGACCGGGATAGAGAGTGGGAGAGAGAGAGAAAGAGAGAGGGAAACAGTGGTAGCAGAGAGTTGTTGCAGCTGAGCACTTCGGATGAGAATGAGCGTGAGCTTCTCTGGGAGGCGAAGAAGTACGGCAGCGAGAAGAAGCAGAAGGAGCTGGCCAAGCGCATTGAAGTCGCCATTCCCAACACCAATCTATCGGTTTGTGCCTGTCTACCTCTCCATCTCTATGTCTGTCTGTCTCTCTCTCTCTCTCTCTCTGCCACCCCCTCTGTCTGCCTCGCTCTTTTTCCATCCATCTGTCTCTCTCTTTCCCTGTATGTCTCTCTCTCCCTCCCTCCTCTCTCTCTCTCTCTCTCTCCTCTCTGTCTATCCCTCTCTCCGTCTGTTTATCTCTCTCTCTCTTTCCCTCTAGATGATTTCAAGTGTTTTAGTCAATTTTCGGGTGGTCTTAGGTTCCCTGAAAAGAGTTTTTGACCTCTCTAAAGAGTGTTCTCCCTCCTTCATATGGTTCTCGGGAGCGGAGGTGTCGCGACGGACTTGCTGCAGACGTGGAGCGGGCAGGCGTTTATGGCTGCCGAGCCACTCGCCTCGCTGCCCTCCACGTCGACCACGAGTCGCTTCAGTGGCCTCGGTGGCTTCAGCCGTGGCCCTCGCCCCAAGCTGCCCGTCTACGCGCCCCCCGCACGCCGCCCGCCACCAGACAGACGTCTCCTGCCGAGATGGCAGCAACGCCGTACGTACACTCTCCGCGAATACGGCACGATTGCCCTAGACGAAGCTGCGCCAGAGAAGTCGCCACCACCGAAGTTCACGTCAATCATCGTTCCCGAAGCAGACATGCAATATATATGATGATGATGATGATGCAATTCGACCGCATAGTATTATTATGGCCGGTAAATGGTTGAAACAGAGAAAAAAGAAACTTAATTTGTTGAGTTTTACTAGAAGTAAAGTGAAAATATAATATTCATTTTGTCTACGGAGCTTCATGTCTCCCTCATCTTGCATAATCTTTTTCTTGAGGAGTACGGTAGTTGTTAAGATCCGTTTACATCATCTTTAGAATTGGCACTGTTGTAAAAATTTCTCGGCTTTATCGATTTAATTTGATTTTTGTTTATAATGTAAGTCAAAAGCGGAGTTTGAAATTGAAAAAAAACAAAAGATTTAAAGTATTTAAAAAAAAATATAAATATCTATTTTTAAAATTAATTTTTATTCCATCTCTGTCACTTTGGACATTCAGCTGCTCGTTCGAATCCCTGAAGGAGGCTACTTCTCGGACGACGAAGAAGTAAAGCACATTCACGACATCATTCAGATGAACAGACTCAGAGTGGACCGGAAGGGCACCAAAGTGAACGAGGCACGGGAGCAGGACATTAATGGAGTGACGTCAGTTACTTGGGCTGCAGAGTAATTACTAGAAAAAAATAAAAGAATAAGAATTGGATAAAAAAGTTATTTAACTTTATTCAGTTTGTTAGCTAATGACTGAAAAGGGAGAAAAGAGGTAGCAAGTGTAGTTCAGCCATTTATCCTCACCATGTTCTAGCCGTCGATAGTTGTTTTTTTTCTAGTTCATTGGGGGACCTACAAAATAACTTTTTGTTGTTGTAAAAAAGCCATTATTTACGGCATGAACGAATTACTATTTGTATCTCTCTCGCTTTCACACACTCTCGCTGTCTCTCTCACACTTTCTCTCTGTCTGTCTCTCTCTCACACTCTCTCTCTGTCTCTCTCTCACACACTCTCTCTCTGTCTCTTCCCACCTTATTTCCACTCGATGTATCTCTCTCTCTCTCTCTCTCTCTCTCTCTCTACCTTTGCAGGCGCCTCAGATATGTCAACGAGGCCGTTAGCAGGCACATCTTCGAGGCTTTCCAGGCTGCTGGATACTTCACTGACACCAGCTTCGAGAGGGTCGGTCACTCACTATCAGAATATGCTTTCTCTCTCTCTTTCATCTCCCTCTCTCTCTCTCTTTCTCTCTCTGTCGCTCTCTACCTCTCTCTTACTTTTTATCTCTCCATGGCCCTCTGTTAATCTGTGCTCTCTAATTCCTTGCCTGAACCCCTTCTTCTGTCAGGTGAAGCCTGCCTATGACTTCCCCTGGCGTATCGACGTGCAGGACGAGGAGACATCAGTGCGGTCCGGCTTCAACAGGGCGACCGTCTACATCGAGTACGTGACATGGGAATGAGTGGTACACGGTGGTCTCTCTCTCTGAGCCTCGGGAAACAGGGAATATAAGAAAGAGTATGGTTCCTGGGAAATGGGGGGGGGGGGTGACGAAATATTTATAAAGCAAAAGCGGAAACAATTTTTTCCAACGCGAATACTACGGCGGATATGTAAAATAGATGGTGTCCTTTTATTTAAAGAAGGTTCAGTTTTAATCGTGCAACCGAGATCGGCCGTGTTTACAGGCCTGGCGAATTGACGACCGAGATGGAGAAGGATCTCGAGAAGAGAAGCGAGGGATTCCCGTTCAAGCTGAACGTGGAGGATTGCAAGGGGGTAGGTTGCTACAGTTGCTAGACTCACGGATTCGTGGATCTTTAGCGATAGAGAAGGTGGAAATGAGAGAGGGATAGAGACAGAGAGAGAGAGAGAGAGAGAGAAATGAAAGTATATCTCTCTCCTCTCTACCTCTCACTCTTTTTCTTTTTCTTTCTCTCTCATATTTCTCTCTCTCTCTCTCTCTTATATCCACTCTCTCCCTCTCTTTCTCTCTCTCTCTGTCTCTCTCTTCTCTCTCTCTCTCTCTCTCTCCCTCTCTCTTATCTCTCTCTCCCTCTCCAGGTTCGCCTCCGTGTTGAATCCCGCGTGGTGGTCGTGATGACCAAGTCACTGCGCGCCCTCTACCACGAGGACATTGTCGAGCTCGGTAAAAAGCTCGACAGAGAGCGACGCGTCGTGCATTATAGCGTCTCGGACAGTCATGTTAGTCGGGGTCAAGTGGTGAGCACCTTAGGGGGGATCATGGACCCATTTGTGGGTATCATAGACCCTTTGGGGGGTATCTGGATCCTTTGGGGGTTTCATGGGCCTATTGGGGGTCTCAAGGACCCTTTGGTGAGTATCATGGGCCTTTTGGTAGTGGGTATCATGCACGCTTTGGTGGGTGTAATAATGCGACTTTAAATTGGATAGGTCTTAGGGGAATCGGGGCGTATTTGTCTCTCCACTGTATCACTCGCCTTCCAGACGCAATGGGCGGTACTTCGAGATCTGTCAGAGGACAATAAGGAGTACGTGGTTCGAGATGACGAGTGCACCTTGGAGATCACTGGAGTTCCGATGAGGTTTCTGAGGCTGTTTCTCTCTCTCTCTCTCTCACTCTCTCTCTCTCTTTCTCTCTCTCTCTCTTTCTCTCTCTCTCTTTCCCTCTCTCTTTCTCCTCTCATTCTCTCTCTCTCTCTCTCTCTCTTTCTCTTTCTCTCTCTCTTCTTGCAGACGAAGTCTTTTCTCTCTATTCAGTAATCCAGTTATATGTTCAGTCCTTCACCATCCCTTTCCCCCATTCAGCTACCTCGAAGCAACAGCCGAAAGGCTGGCTGATCTCATGAAGGGCGATCGCATTCGCTGCAATGAGGAAGACGGAACTACGTGGCTTCTGACCGGGTCAGCGCAAAACGCTGTTTGAATTCCCGCACTTTTCCCTGATCAGGGCCGCCAGTATTGTTCTGGCCATATGCATTATTTCTTCGTAGACCACCCGAATTAATTAATTAGGAAATAATTAATATTATATGGCTCTTTCTTTACAGATTCGGCCGCGAGATGGCGGAGAAAGAGGCGGCGAGAGTCCCTGAGTCGAAGGTTCCATTCACTTATTTTGCTTTTCTCTCTTTCTCTGTCAATATCTAATCTCTCTCTCTCTGTCACTCTCTATTCTCTCTCTCTATCTATCCCTCTGTTTTTTCTCTGCCACTGTCCCTGCATTCTCACTATCTCTCTCTACTCTCTCTCTCTCTCTCTCTCTCTCTCTCTCTCTCTGTCTCTGTCTCTCTCTTTCTCTAACACTCCTCCATCATTCTCTGTACTATCTCCCTCTCTCTAACATTCTCACCTCGTCCAGGTCCTCATTGACTTCGACCTGCTTGGCTCGGCAATCACACTCTTCGGCCGCCACTATGACCGTCTGCGTGTCCGCGCCACGCTGATCAAGATCGCCAAGGACAGGTTTGGGCGATGTCTTTTCATTTCCAGGGAGAGAAAGACGAGAGAGAGAGAAAGAGAGGAGAGAGAGAGAAAGAGAGGACAAAGAGAGAGAGAAAGACGAGAGAGAGAGAGGAAGAGAGGAGAGAAAGAGGGGACAGAGAGAGAAAGAGAGAGAGGAGAGAGAGAGGGGACAGAGAAAGAGAGAGAGAGAGAGGGGACAGAGAAAGAGAGAGAGAGGAGAGAGAGAAAGAGAGAGAGGAGAGAGAGAAATTAAACCCTCCCCCCAGATTACTGAAATAGACACCCATTTCAGGAACTCGCACATCATCACAACCATCATTCCCGTATGCTGGCCTCTCTACTTGGACAAGACTGGATACGCTCTCGCATACGTCGGTCTGCAGAAGCTGCAGAAGATAATTGGAGGTCAGTTCTGTTTCTCTGTTTCTCTCTCTCTCTGTCTCTCTCTCTCTGTTTCTCTGTCTCTCTCTCTCTTTTTCTTGCTACGTCTCTGATTCTCAATTCATCTCTTTCATTTTCGCTCTCTTTCTCTTATTCTCAGTCTCTCTCTCTCTCTCACTCGCTACCTGTCTTATATTCTCAATAAATCTCTTTCTTTCTTTCTCACTCTCTCTCTCTCTCATTCTCAGTCCATCTCTCTCACTCTTTCTCTCTCACTGCCTCTCACTCTCTATCTCTCTTCTTTCAGGTAACATCCACTTGTTCCCGGAAAAGGGAAGCGACTTGACTCTCCTCTTCAAAGGCAGCGTCAGGGCGTACGGGGAATTCCGCAGCTACATAGACAGACTGGATGACAAGGTTAGAAAGCTCGTGACTCTACTTCTCTATTTCCTCTCGGTCTATCAAAATATCTCTTCCTATCTCGCCATATCTTTCACGCTTTTCTATCTATGTATCATGATCTCTCTCTCACACACACTCTCTCTCTCTCTCACTGTCTCTCACTCTTCCTATCTTCCTCTCTTATACTACTCTCTCTCTCACTCTCTCTCTCTCACTCTCTCTCTCTCTCTCTCTCTCTCTCTCTCTCTCTCTCTCTTTCTCGTCTCGCTCTCTATCCCATAACATTTCCTTTCAGCTGCGCACCTCCTCAGAACAAGAGCTGCGTCGTTGTGCCTCGGAGTCCCCCGAGAATCTCCCCGACCCTGCCACTCTTCCGTCTGCCACTCTTCCCTCCCCTCCTCTGCTTCTCTGCCCCGTCTGCTTCTGCCGTATTCCTGACAACTTCTACTGCCTCGCGGCGTGTGGGCACTACTACTGTATGGAGTGCCTAGTTTTCCAGGTACGGTGGAGGGGTGGGGTACTGTAGGGACGGGGTACTGTAGGGAACGGGTACTGTAGGGAACGGGTACTGTAGTGGAAGGGGTACGATAGGAATGAACCGCAAGCATCGCCATTTACAAGAGTAATTGTATTTTAGTTTTGTGAAAAAAATTTTCAGTACTAGTTTTTACTTTAGTTTTTTGTGAAAATAAGGATATTTTTGATGGGCGAGTTCTTAAGGTGAGGAGCGAGTTTCAATCTCGCACTCTTCCTCTGACTTGCCATTTTATGAATGTTTTAACCTTGCATTCTTGAGTATAAGCCTACCTAAGACAATGGCGACAGAAATTCTTGGGTTACATTTGACAGATTCCAAGCGAACTCTTTGCTGTTCTTTCTCCTTTAATATCTTTCTCTCTCTAACTATCTCTCTCTTTTTCGTCTCTCTCTCTCTCTCTCTCTAGCTATCTCTCGCTCTTTTCCTCTCTCTCTCTCTCTCTCTCTCTCTCTCTCTCTCTCTCTCTCTCTTGCTATTTCTCCATTCTTTTTTACAGTTCTCTATAAGCCGAACAATTCCAGTGAGCTTAGCGACCCAGCGCACGCGCTACCGAATAAGTTGCTGCGAAAAAGTCTACGGTGCATGCAATCGCTCGCGCTTCCACACAGCTGATGCCTTCTTCCTCTCTGATCATTTCGTATTTTGATTTTGATCTTCGCTTGCTGATTCTTTGCGATTGTTCCTTCTCTTTGTTACTCCTGATTAACTCGTTGCTTTCAGGGGTTAGTTATATCTACTTCGTATGGTGCATATCGTCCTGCTGCAATGATGCGGCCTGCATTTGGTTAGAGGTTTTAAATTACTTTTCACGTCTCTTTCGGCTTTGTAAAACGGCGATCTTTTCTTCTTCTTCTTCTTCTTCTTCAAAGCGATGTGCATTTATTTGAAGAGCTAAAGCGTACTACTGGATTCATTCGGAAAAAAAACGAAGCTAAAGTATAGTTCTTTGTTGCTTCGTTATTATTTCGCCTGATGATGAAATTGGAGTGGCTGGGGGATCAGGGATTTTGTTAGTGAATACGGCAATAAGGCTACTTTAGGTGAGCATTATTACCTAAAGGTTAGTTAAGTATCAGCCAGTTCTTGTTTTTTTTTATCCAAGATTTTTTGCCGTGTTTCAAATCTGCTTGTTTAATGAATGCGAGAAACATCATTAGTCTGTTTTTCCAATTGGCGTTAGAAGCGGCCTTCTAATAGTAGCGCCACCTTGAGCATCTAATAAATGCGTTCATATTTCGGTTCGAACTATTTGACCAAAGTGTGAATAATCTGCCTGTATAAGGAGTATTGCTAGATTGCGAGTAATAGATGGTGCCATTTAGAGATTCTATAAATTACGGTGCCATCTAAAAGGCCCCCCTTTCTTCTTCTTACCGTTAGCTTGCCCTGATTACTCTCACTCTTCATTTTGGATAAGTTCCAGGTCGTCGGCGCCCTCAACAGCCGCCGCGCCGTGAGAGGGCCGAGATGGACGTACAGGAGGTGATCGATAAGAGTAATTATTTCATGGTCGAAAAGAGTAATTGCCATCACCGAACTCACTGTTTTTTTTTAAATCCAAACTTTAAATTAATTTAAAGTTCTTTTCTAAAATTTTACAAGTAATATGAACATGGTGCTGAAGGAGAGAGGAAATTAGTTACTTTTAACAAAAAGTATCTAATTTACTCTTTCCTTCAGCGCCATGTTCAGCATGCGATCGGTGACGCCGACTTCTTCAGAAACTTTGCGCCTCACGACTGGTCCAATGAGGTAGCTGTGTGGTTTTGAAAGCAACTTTCATCCCTCCGTGTATCATTGTAACCTATCTAAGAAATTTACTTTTAATTTTTCTTTAAAAAAATATAATTATGATGCTGCGTATATATATGTATCAATATCCACATAATCAAAAAATTATTATTTAAAATTAATTTTAATTAAATTAATTTATTTTTCTCATGTTCAGTATCGCGGCCATGTCCAGCAGGCGGCGCCGGGCCACAGGGTGAATCCGCCTCCGCCGCGCCGGCGCCGCGGTCGCCAACGTGGTGAACTTGTCGTCGACGACAACAACTTCCCTGCTCTTGGCAGAGACGTAAGCCACGTCTTTAGTTATTTATTTATCTTTATAATTTGCACAAATAAAAAATATTGATTAAATAAAACAAAAATCAAGCATAATTCTAAACTGTTGTACTTGGACTTTGTAAGCCAATTGTGTATATTTATATTAGAAAAATTTGAAATTACTGCGATGGCAATTTAGCGCGAAAGGATAGTAATTAATTTTTAATAAAAAAAAAATGAAAATAAAACTTAATTATAAACATTATTGTATGTTTGAAGGCAGCTCCGCCGGCGCCGCTTGCCGAAGTGGCAGCGGAGGAGGGCTGGGACAATGAGGATGACGATGACTGGGGCCGGGCGCCGAGCCACGACCTGCCGGGGGATGAGGAGGCGGAGGAGCCATACGTGCTCGACATGTACATCTATCCAACTCCGAAGATGGTTGGGTGATGATTCTGTGGTCTTTGAACTCTGATCTCTGGACTCTGATTTTTTGATCTTTTATCTTATGAGGCTGTCCAGAAGACTTTAGGATTACCGTAATCCTTAGGAAGAGAAAATTCGGAGCAGACACTAAAGTACAGTAGATTTTAAGCTCCACATATACAGACACCATAACATTGCTTAATGCTTGTATCAAGGACAAGAGGTTCACGAGGAAAGCTGGGCGAGTAGTAAGAGCGGATTTTGCCGCGACAGTCCTTAGTATTTTAATGATTAAAATAAAGTTAGCTTTCCCTACTTGAAGGTCGATCGCGAACCAGCGCCCTACCTTATCACTGCAGAGCATGTCTATGACGAAGAGAGAATTCGACAGGATGAGGAGAGCCTCACTAAGGTATACTGTACCTTTTGATGTTGGTATACGGTAGTTGGTTAATATATATTCGAGAAAAAGAGCGACGTTATTTATTTAAATATCAGATGTTTGTATAAATTTTGATCAAGCATTTCACATTTCCTGTAGTTTGATATAGTAATTAAAAAGTGCACAAAAATATAATATAAAGCTTAAGAAAAAAAAAGATTTATTAAGATCAACTTTTCTTTCTTTCAGGCCTTTACTCGACAGCCATGCCAGTCTACCTCCTACAGACGCTTCACGATTGTGAGCAGCTTAAAAAAATATATTTGAATTTAATTCTTTCCGCCTTCTCACAATCAGCTACCATATCTTTACTTTCTTTATTAATTAAGAGAATACTTTTGCTAATTCTAATTTCCCGCTTATTCTCGCTATAGTTTCTTTAAAGAAATAATATCAAAAGGTGGGGGTAGTCTTTTTCTTCCTACAAATTTCACCTGAGTTTGTACATTAAAAAGTACTAACAAAAAAAAAAGATAAAATCAATCTTCCAGAACTCTCCAAATGACCGAAACAGCAGCAGCACCCGCACGAGTATTCGCCAGCAGAAAGAGAGCGAGCGCACTCTGCGAGGAGGAAGAGGAAGAGCGTTTGGACAAGCAGCGGAAGCCGACTTCAACTGGGATACCATGCTGCCGGATGAGGGCGCTGTCAAGGAGTACTTGGTGAGGGGCCCATTTTAAACCCCCATTCTGCGAGATGACATAGACCCCTTTGACCAAGGAGTACTTGGTGAGTTGCCCATTTTAGACCAGTGCTGAAATAGTGCCTGCCTCTCGACTTTTGCCGGGGGGTTACAAACGGCCAAATGGCCAGCCCGGGGGGTTATAAAGTGAAAGAATTACGGAAAAGTGAGGATTCCGTGCCTTCGGCCGGGGAGTTACAACGCTGTCATGGGACAGACTTATTTCAGCACTGTTTTAGACCCCCATTATGCGAGATGACGTAGACCCCTTTGACCAAGGAGTACTTGGTGAGGGGCCCATTTTAGACCCCCATTCTGCGAGATGACATAGACCCCTTTGACCAAGGAGTACTTGGTGAGGGGCCCATTTTAGACCCCCATTCTACGAGATGACATAGACCCCTTTGACCAAGGAGTACTTGGTGAGGGGCCCATTTTAGGCCCCCATTCTGCGAGATGACATAGACCCCTTTGACGAAGGAGTACTTGGTGAGGGGCCCATTTTAGACCCCCATTCTGCGAGATGACTTAGACCCCCTTGACCAAGGAGTACTTGGTGAGGGGCCCATTTTAGACCCCCATTCTGCGAGATGACATTGACCCCTTTGACCAAGGAGTACTTGGTGAGGGGCCCATTTTAGACCCCCATTCTGCGCCATGACATAGATCCCTTTGACCAATGTGCTCAATTTGAACCCACCCCTTTTGGAAAGGCACACTTTTTTTTTAAATCACATTTCCATTTCACACATAGAATATCAAATTATATTTGCTTATCTAAAGTTGTGCAAAACATGGATGTTTTTTTGAAATATACAACTAAATGAAAAGGCTTATTATACTTGTTAAGGTTTGTTTTCAAATAGATTTTTGCTTGCTTGCAGATTCGTAGCAGCCGAGTGTATGCCGAGCCATTTGGGCCGGCAGGCAGAGAAGAGTTTGAAGTGGAGAAGAATGGAGCGACCGAGATTGGCAAGAGAGGACTCATTTGGGTGGAGAAGCAGGCAGCTGATCCGCTGCGGAGATTGCTGGTCAGTTAGAGAGAGAGAGAGAGAGAGAGAGAGAGAGACAGAGAGAGGATGATAGGTAGAGAGGGAGAGAAAGAGACTGACAGAGAGAGAAAGGAGAAAGTGACATAGAGAGAGAGAGAAGGGAGTGACAGAGAGAAAATGGTAGGTAGAGAAAAAGATGCACGAGAATGAGGAGAGGTATCGGGATGAAAGAAAGTAGGAGATTGAGAGAGGAGGAGGGAATGGAAGAAGGAGGAAGAGGCGAGGGAGGGACCGAGAAAGAGAGACCGGGATAGAGAGTGGGAGAGAGAGAGAAAGAGAGAGGGAAACAGTGGTAGCAGAGAGTTGTTGCAGCTGAGCACTTCGGATGAGAATGAGCGTGAGCTTCTCTGGGAGGCGAAGAAGTACGGCAGCGAGAAGAAGCAGAAGGAGCTGGCCAAGCGCATTGAAGTCGCCATTCCCAACACCAATCTATCGGTTTGTGCCTGTCTACCTCTCCATCTCTATGTCTGTCTGTCTCTCTCTCTCTCTCTCTCTGCCACCCCCTCTGTCTGCCTCGCTCTTTTTCCATCCATCTGTCTCTCTCTTTCCCTGTATGTCTCTCCCTCCCTCCTCTCTCTCTCTCTCTCTCTCTCCTCTCTGTCTATCCCTCTCTCCGTCTGTTTATCTCTCTCTCTCTTTCCCTCTAGATGATTTCAAGTGTTTTAGTCAATTTTCGGGTGGTCTTAGGTTCCCTGAAAAGAGTTTTTGACCTCTCTAAAGAGTGTTCTCCCTCCTTCATATGGTTCTCGGGAGCGGAGGTGTCGCGACGGACTTGCTGCAGACGTGGAGCGGGCAGGCGTTTATGGCTGCCGAGCCACTCGCCTCGCTGCCCTCCACGTCGACCACGAGTCGCTTCAGTGGCCTCGGTGGCTTCAGCCGTGGCCCTCGCCCCAAGCTGCCCGTCTACGCGCCCCCCGCACGCCGCCCGCCACCAGACAGACGTCTCCTGCCGAGATGGCAGCAACGCCGTACGTACACTCTCCGCGAATACGGCACGATTGCCCTAGACGAAGCTGCGCCAGAGAAGTCGCCACCACCGAAGTTCACGTCAATCATCGTTCCCGAAGCAGACATGCAAAGGTATCACGATGAAGAACTCGCGAGGTACAGCGCAGTCAACGAGAAAAGGAACAAGGCTAAAGAGGTATGTGTTCATTTCGTATACTTATGGTGACAAGGGAAATGGAATTATTTTGTTTAAAAGGGATGAATATACCGGGCAATATTGTTCAGTAATAGCTGAGAAAAATGTATATTGCGAGTTTCAAAAAGTATTAGAAGAGCAAAATTCAAGGCTTAAGAAAGATTATAATGATCGCAAGTAAATATGCTGATTATTGCGTGTTTAAACAGTTTAAGTGTAGACACATTCAAATTATTTTAATGTTCATAAATGAATAAATAGAAGCATTGTTCAGGAGAAGCTCCATCAGAGGATGGAAGCCATGCAAGTGGAGTTCAGTAGCAGTGAGGCTGCTGCTGAAGCGATCACTGCTCACCCAGGGCTTGCCAAGGTTGGTATCGCATGACCATGTTAGGCTCTTAAAGGTGCCATACTGTATATTTTAATATTTTAATGTGACAGTTTTAAGTATATTGTCTCTTTCCTTGTTTGGTTTTTTTTCAAAGTCCTTGTTATCATTTAATTTTCCAAAATCTTTAGAGAATTTGAACATTTAGGAAAGCAAAATATTTGGCTAAAATAAATATATATATTTTTTAATTTTAACGAAATATAATTTTAAACTCATAAAATTCAGCCTGCGCCACGCGATCTTCTGCTGGGTGGCCGAAGCAGAGAGTGCGAGATTGTGCAGAAGGTGACAATGGTAGAGTTAACGTGGAAGCGCAGCCCGATTCAGAGTGTCTCAGTCAGTTGATTGATTGATTAATTGATAATGATTTTTTAAATCATTATTTATGGAGCACAGAAATAAGATTTTGAATTCGCGCCCTTTTGCGTGGCGAAAAGGGGATTTGCTTTAGAGAGAGAGATAGGAGGGAGAGAGAGAGAGCAGAGAGAGACGAGTTTGTAAAAGTTTGGAAAATACATATAGATTCGCATTGAATTTCGTGCACCTTTAAGAAGCACAAAAATTCAACTTTTAATTCGTGCTCTTTTATTTGATTAATAAAGAAAGAGCGCGAAGTCAAAAGTTCGAGTATTATGGTAGCATCATTGTTTTGTTTTGAGTATCTTTTTTTTTTATTCTTTAGGTACCCGTTGAAGACGCGACTGTCGAGGAGCGCAGAGACGCCGCACACATAATAGCTTCCCACGGATTCTCCGTGAAGCCCTACAAGGCGCGAAGGTACTGCGGCGACGTTGACTACGCTACACGTGTAAGAGATGTCTTCTGTCTTTATTTTTATCGAGTCAATATATATGATGATGATGATGATGCAATTCGACCGCATAGTATTATTATGGCCGGTAAATGGTTGAAACAGAGAAAAAAGAAACTTAATTTGTTGAGTTTTACTAGAAGTAAAGTGAAAATATATATTCATTTTGTCTACGGAGCTTCATGTCTCCCTCATCTTGCATAATCTTTTTCTTGAGGAGTACGGTAGTTGTTAAGATCCGTTTACATCATCTTTAGAATTGGCACTGTTGTAAAAATTTCTCGGCTTTATCGATTTAATTTGATTTTTGTTTATAATGTAAGTCAAAAGCGGAGTTTGAAATTGAAAAAAAACAAAAGATTTAAAGTATTTAAAAAAAAATATAAATATCTATTTTTAAAATTAATTTTTATTCCATCTCTGTCACTTTGGACATTCAGCTGCTCGTTCGAATCCCTGAAGGAGGCTACTTCTCGGACGACGAAGAAGTAAAGCACATTCACGACATCATTCAGATGAACAGACTCAGAGTGGACCGGAAGGGCACCAAAGTGAACGAGGCACGGGAGCAGGACATTAATGGAGTGACGTCAGTTACTTGGGCTGCAGAGTAATTACTAGAAAAAATAAAAGAATAAGAATTGGATAAAAAAGTTATTTAACTTTATTCAGTTTGTTAGCTAATGACTGAAAAGGGAGAAAAGAGGTAGCAAGTGTAGTTCAGCCATTTATCCTCACCATGTTCTAGCCGTCGATAGTTGTTTTTTTTCTAGTTCATTGGGGGACCTACAAAATAACTTTTTGTTGTTGTAAAAAAGCCATTATTTACGGCATGAACGAATTACTATTTGTATCTCTCTCGCTTTCACACACTCTCGCTGTCTCTCTCACACTTTCTCTCTGTCTGTCTCTCTCTCACACTCTCTCTCTGTCTCTCTCTCACACACTCTCTCTCTGTCTCTTCCCACCTTATTTCCACTCGATGTATCTCTCTCTCTCTCTCTCTCTCTCTCTCTCTCTCTCTCTACCTTTGCAGGCGCCTCAGATATGTCAACGAGGCCGTTAGCAGGCACATCTTCGAGGCTTTCCAGGCTGCTGGATACTTCACTGACACCAGCTTCGAGAGGGTCGGTCACTCACTATCAGAATATGCTTTCTCTCTCTCTTTCATCTCCCTCTCTCTCTCTCTTTCTCTCTCTGTCGCTCTCTACCTCTCTCTTACTTTTTATCTCTCCATGGCCCTCTGTTAATCTGTGCTCTCTAATTCCTTGCCTGAACCCCTTCTTCTGTCAGGTGAAGCCTGCCTATGACTTCCCCTGGCGTATCGACGTGCAGGACGAGGAGACATCAGTGCGGTCCGGCTTCAACAGGGCGACCGTCTACATCGAGTACGTGACATGGGAATGAGTGGTACACGGTGGTCTCTCTCTCTGAGCCTCGGGAAACAGGGAATATAAGAAAGAGTATGGTTCCTGGGAAATGGGGGGGGGGGGGTGACGAAATATTTATAAAGCAAAAGCGGAAACAATTTTTTCCAACGCGAATACTACGGCGGATATGTAAAATAGATGGTGTCCTTTTATTTAAAGAAGGTTCAGTTTTAATCGTGCAACCGAGATCGGCCGTGTTTACAGGCCTGGCGAATTGACGACCGAGATGGAGAAGGATCTCGAGAAGAGAAGCGAGGGATTCCCGTTCAAGCTGAACGTGGAGGATTGCAAGGGGGTAGGTTGCTACAGTTGCTAGACTCACGGATTCGTGGATCTTTAGCGATAGAGAAGGTGGAAATGAGAGAGGGATAGAGACAGAGAGAGAGAGAGAGAGAGAGAAATGAAAGTATATCTCTCTCCTCTCTACCTCTCACTCTTTTTCTTTTTCTTTCTCTCTCATATTTCTCTCTCTCTCTCTCTCTTATATCCACTCTCTCCCTCTCTTTCTCTCTCTCTCTGTCTCTCTCTTCTCTCTCTCTCTCTCTCTCTCCCTCTCTCTTATCTCTCTCTCCCTCTCCAGGTTCGCCTCCGTGTTGAATCCCGCGTGGTGGTCGTGATGACCAAGTCACTGCGCGCCCTCTACCACGAGGACATTGTCGAGCTCGGTAAAAAGCTCGACAGAGAGCGACGCGTCGTGCATTATAGCGTCTCGGACAGTCATGTTAGTCGGGGTCAAGTGGTGAGCACCTTAGGGGGGATCATGGACCCATTTGTGGGTATCATAGACCCTTTGGGGGGTATCTGGATCCTTTGGGGGTTTCATGGGCCTATTGGGGGTCTCAAGGACCCTTTGGTGAGTATCATGGGCCTTTTGGTAGTGGGTATCATGCACGCTTTGGTGGGTGTAATAATGCGACTTTAAATTGGATAGGTCTTAGGGGAATCGGGGCGTATTTGTCTCTCCACTGTATCACTCGCCTTCCAGACGCAATGGGCGGTACTTCGAGATCTGTCAGAGGACAATAAGGAGTACGTGGTTCGAGATGACGAGTGCACCTTGGAGATCACTGGAGTTCCGATGAGGTTTCTGAGGCTGTTTCTCTCTCTCTCTCTCTCACTCTCTCTCTCTCTTTCTCTCTCTCTCTCTTTCTCTCTCTCTCTTTCCCTCTCTCTTTCTCCTCTCATTCTCTCTCTCTCTCTCTCTCTCTTTCTCTTTCTCTCTCTCTTCTTGCAGACGAAGTCTTTTCTCTCTATTCAGTAATCCAGTTATATGTTCAGTCCTTCACCATCCCTTTCCCCCATTCAGCTACCTCGAAGCAACAGCCGAAAGGCTGGCTGATCTCATGAAGGGCGATCGCATTCGCTGCAATGAGGAAGACGGAACTACGTGGCTTCTGACCGGGTCAGCGCAAAACGCTGTTTGAATTCCCGCACTTTTCCCTGATCAGGGCCGCCAGTATTGTTCTGGCCATATGCATTATTTCTTCGTAGACCACCCGAATTAATTAATTAGGAAATAATTAATATTATATGGCTCTTTCTTTACAGATTCGGCCGCGAGATGGCGGAGAAAGAGGCGGCGAGAGTCCCTGAGTCGAAGGTTCCATTCACTTATTTTGCTTTTCTCTCTTTCTCTGTCAATATCTAATCTCTCTCTCTCTGTCACTCTCTATTCTCTCTCTCTATCTATCCCTCTGTTTTTTCTCTGCCACTGTCCCTGCATTCTCACTATCTCTCTCTACTCTCTCTCTCTCTCTCTCTCTCTCTCTCTCTGTCTCTGTCTCTCTCTTTCTCTAACACTCCTCCATCATTCTCTGTACTATCTCCCTCTCTCTAACATTCTCACCTCGTCCAGGTCCTCATTGACTTCGACCTGCTTGGCTCGGCAATCACACTCTTCGGCCGCCACTATGACCGTCTGCGTGTCCGCGCCACGCTGATCAAGATCGCCAAGGACAGGTTTGGGCGATGTCTTTTCATTTCCAGGGAGAGAAAGACGAGAGAGAGAGAAAGAGAGGAGAGAGAGAGAAAGAGAGGACAAAGAGAGAGAGAAAGACGAGAGAGAGAGAGGAAGAGAGGAGAGAAAGAGGGGACAGAGAGAGAAAGAGAGAGAGGAGAGAGAGAGGGGACAGAGAAAGAGAGAGAGAGAGAGGGGACAGAGAAAGAGAGAGAGAGGAGAGAGAGAAAGAGAGAGAGGAGAGAGAGAAATTAAACCCTCCCCCCAGATTACTGAAATAGACACCCATTTCAGGAACTCGCACATCATCACAACCATCATTCCCGTATGCTGGCCTCTCTACTTGGACAAGACTGGATACGCTCTCGCATACGTCGGTCTGCAGAAGCTGCAGAAGATAATTGGAGGTCAGTTCTGTTTCTCTGTTTCTCTCTCTCTCTGTCTCTCTCTCTCTGTTTCTCTGTCTCTCTCTCTCTTTTTCTTGCTACGTCTCTGATTCTCAATTCATCTCTTTCATTTTCGCTCTCTTTCTCTTATTCTCAGTCTCTCTCTCTCTCTCACTCGCTACCTGTCTTATATTCTCAATAAATCTCTTTCTTTCTTTCTCACTCTCTCTCTCTCTCATTCTCAGTCCATCTCTCTCACTCTTTCTCTCTCACTGCCTCTCACTCTCTATCTCTCTTCTTTCAGGTAACATCCACTTGTTCCCGGAAAAGGGAAGCGACTTGACTCTCCTCTTCAAAGGCAGCGTCAGGGCGTACGGGGAATTCCGCAGCTACATAGACAGACTGGATGACAAGGTTAGAAAGCTCGTGACTCTACTTCTCTATTTCCTCTCGGTCTATCAAAATATCTCTTCCTATCTCGCCATATCTTTCACGCTTTTCTATCTATGTATCATGATCTCTCTCTCACACACACTCTCTCTCTCTCTCACTGTCTCTCACTCTTCCTATCTTCCTCTCTTATACTACTCTCTCTCTCACTCTCTCTCTCTCTCTCACTCTCTCTCTCTCTCTCTCTCTCTCTCTCTCTCTCTTTCTCTTCTCGCTCTCTATCCCATAACATTTCCTTTCAGCTGCGCACCTCCTCAGAACAAGAGCTGCGTCGTTGTGCCTCGGAGTCCCCCGAGAATCTCCCCGACCCTGCCACTCTTCCGTCTGCCACTCTTCCCTCCCCTCCTCTGCTTCTCTGCCCCGTCTGCTTCTGCCGTATTCCTGACAACTTCTACTGCCTCGCGGCGTGTGGGCACTACTACTGTATGGAGTGCCTAGTTTTCCAGGTACGGTGGAGGGGTGGGGTACTGTAGGGACGGGGTACTGTAGGGAACGGGTACTGTAGGGAACGGGTACTGTAGTGGAAGGGGTACGATAGGAATGAACCGCAAGCATCGCCATTTACAAGAGTAATTGTATTTTAGTTTTGTGAAAAAAATTTTCAGTACTAGTTTTTACTTTAGTTTTTTGTGAAAATAAGGATATTTTTGATGGGCGAGTTCTTAAGGTGAGGAGCGAGTTTCAATCTCGCACTCTTCCTCTGACTTGCCATCACGAGGGATGTGGCACTGAGATCTCCATCGAGGACATTCTGGTCAGTTTAATGGTTCATCTTCTTTTATGCCCAAGATAAACGAGCTAGAATGGAAATGGGAAAATACCTTTTGTACCTTTACATTTATGTAATGAATAAAGAAGATGGCGACAATAAGAATAACAGATTAAATAAATAATTTGTTACATGAATCATAGATTAAATAAATAGTCGATTAAAAATAAATAAATAAATATCTCTAAAATCCCTTAAAATGACAGCGCCTTCTGTCGGCGACGCCGACAACCGAATCCGTGCACTGGACGCAGTGAAACTGGCTCCGCTGGTGCGCGCGGCCATGGCCATCCACATGAACAAGGACAAGAGCATCTTCCACTGCATACAGGCCGGATGCGAGGGCGTTTTCATGGTTAGAGGGGGCATCTTATCAAGGATGGCTAGAAAGGGGTCATCTTATCAGGGAGCAGCTTATCATGGATGGCTGGAAAGGGGTCATCTTATCAGGGATTAAGGACTAGTCTTGTCAGGGATTAAGGACTAATCTTATCAAGGATTATTTGCTAGGAGGCATAACATTAGGAATGTTGAGATGGTGAGAGGGGGCTTTTTCTAAGGGTCTAAAGGAATTGATGAATGGAAGTATTACAAAGATTTTTTTCCGGAACTTTTTAAATAAGTTTAATAAGGGAATATTATGAAAACAGAATCTTTCTCATTGTCAGGGCAGGACTAAGAAAAAAAAATAAATATTAATTTTTTTTATTTAATAAAAAAAATAAAAGTTCGGCCCGCCGCCAACGAACGCCTCCGTGGAAGTCGCCACGCAGTACACAGAGTACATAGTCAAGTGCACCGCCTGCAACGCGGCGCACTGTGGCAACTGCGGCCTCGAGCCCCATGACATGCCGTGCGAGCAGTACAAGGAAATCAGAGGTACGGTACCATTGGGGCTGGGTTACGGTATGGGTTATGGTACTCCGTTCAGAAATAAAAAGGTATAATTTTACATCACTATGAGTTGTAGTTGAGTTAGCAGTGCAAATTGTACTTGTTTTATCGGTACGATAATTGAAGGAAGTTTATTTTGAACGGTTTGACTGCGTCGTGTGCAGTGGTGATTATTAGAAGGAAAGAATAAGTGGAGTTAAAAATAATAATATACTGGATGTTACAGCTGACGTGGATGCATCACTGAATCAGTGGAAGGAAGCGCATCCGGACAATGTTCGTGTCTGCCCGAACAAGGGTTGCGGAATCGTCATCGAGAAGGTTGGATAAGAGAGAGAGAGAGAGAGAGAGAGAGAGAAGTGAGAGAGAGAGAGGATAATACACAGAAGGAGGCAGAGAGATGAGAGAAGTTAGCGAGAGAAAGAGGGAGGAGAGAGAAAGAGAGGGTGTTGATAATAGGCAGAGAGTGAAGAAAGAGAGAGAGAGAGAACAAGATTTGTTACAATCATGAATATTTCACCATTTCCAGGAGATGGGCTGCAATCATATGAAGTGTTCTGTGTGCAACATTCACTTCTGCTGGATCTGCCTTTTCGCGGTCTGTTGTCTCTGATATCGTCATGTTATTTTAAGGAATTGGGTTTTCTTCCTGGGCCAGCAAGGGTTAATAAAATAAGAAAACCAGGCTGTTTTGATTCTATCGGAGCAAGCCTCGTCATATTTACTTATTTTTATTTATATCTCGGCATATTCAGTTATTTTTATTTATATCTCGGCATATTTACTTATTTTTATTTATATCTCGGCATATTTACTCATTTACATTTATATCTCGTTATATTTATTTATATTTATATTTTATATTAATTTCTCGGCATATTTACTCACTTACATTTATAATGTTTGCTTCTTGCAGTCGGAAACGGAGGGGGCCGTCTATAAGCACATGAGCCACGAGCATGGCGGGGCAGGAGGAGGCTGGGAGTTTGATGGTGGAATCCTGGTTCAGGTGGGATATTTCTTATATATTTTTTTATAAAAAATTAAACAAACAGTATACTTTTGCGATTACAACGTTACAATAAGTCGAAAGTAAAAGAGTCAGTTAAACAGTATACATTTATAATGAGAACTGCAATAGCGAGACAATATTTGCACTCGGTAATTAATGAATTTAATGCACTCGAAATATTGTTTAGAAAAAAAACTGTTTTAGTGAGTTGTTCAAAACAGTATTAGCATCAAGATTAAGTATTCGTGAATCTTACAGGCGCCACCCGGAGAGATGGACGAGGATATGTGGATGGATCAGCAGATGATCATGCTACTCATGCTGAATAACCAGCAGTAGAAGCCAGCTGGCAAAGTGCCAAGATGCTCTTTCTCTCTCTGTCTCTCTCTTTCTCTCCTCTCTCTCTCTGTCTCCCTCTTTCTCTCTTTCTCGTCTTCTCTCCCTCTCTCTCCCTCTCTTCTATCTAACAAATACCTCTCTCTCTCACTGTGTTTTCCAGAAGATTTTGTCACTCTCTCATTCCTTTTCCTTATTAGTTTCGAATTGTTTCAACTTTCGTGTCGCGTGTTCATTGCATTGCTTTACCTTATATATTGAATCCGATCGATCATTCTCTTGACAGATATCCCTGGATACGCCTTCTTCTTACTTTTATATCAGAGGTGCAAGCAGTTATAAGTACAGCCTGGTGCCTAGTTATAAGTACAGCCGAGAAGCTTTTTCGTTAACATTCAAAACTTGCGACATACTTGCGCTAATTCAATTAATTTTTTTTACGAGTTTCTAGACTACTTGGCGTTAATACCCTTAATTCAACGTGTTTCTAGTTCCTTACAAGAAGAATGTGCATTAGGTATTCCGTGTTTCGCTGTTTTATTATGTGGGTTTTCTTTATCATGTTGCTCATAGCCCACAATCTCCATTTGAGAGTAGTTTAATAATTCCTTTCCTTTACACATCACGGACCTTTTAAGCGTTATGTTTTGATAAAGAAGTTCCTGTACAATAAATGTCCCCTACTGTGCAGGTAACGTCGTGGTGAATGATAACATATTTCTATTAATGAATTGGAGTTACTGTTGAGTCGGGTGCAGGGCTCTGGGATAGTCTATCGATGTCACAGGGGGCATAAAACTGTTGGAAGTGGTTGGACGGTGTTTCCAGAGTAGTTGATTGTGAGCTGAATGTAGGAACGACAGATGTTGCAATTTATCGTGGCGACACTCACACTCTCATGCAAGACTGAGCTATGTGTCAGAGAGAGAGAGACAGTGTGTGTGAGAGAGAGGGGGGGAAGAGAGATAGAGAACGAGAGAGAGAGAGAGCGAGAGAGAGAGAATGTGAAAGAGAAAGAGAGAGAGAGAGATAACGAGAGACAGAGAAGTGGAGAACGAGAGTAAGAGAGAGATGTGGAGAACGAGAGTGAGAGAGAGATGTAGAGAACGAGAGAGAGAGAGAGAGAGAGAGAGAGAGAGAGAGAGAGCAAGAGAGAGAGAGAAACATTTGGATAGAGCGAGAGAGAAATAGACCACAAGAAAATCAAATTGAGCCTCGGTCTCCGCCTAGATCAGTCCCTAGATCAGTCCCTAGTGGTGCACTTCATGACCATGTATGCCTGTGAAATTAAAGAAGATATAACTATTGCAAAATTCAAGCAGAATAATACAAAACATTCCAAACTAGTTAACTAAGTTAAGCTACTTTCTGGAGTACTACTACTTTAGGGAGCTAAACAACTTTAAAGAGCTAAGAAAAGTTTAGGAGTTTTTAGAGTTCAGGGGCTCACTTAAGCTTAGGGAGTTAAAGAAGAGTTAAGAAGTTTTTAGAGTTTCGGGACTCAGCAAAGCTAAGGAAAGAATAATTAAGGAGTTTTAGAGTTCAGGGTCTCAGCTAAGCTTAGGGAGCTAAAGAAGAGTTAAGGAGTTTTTAAAGTTTCGGGTCTCAGTAAAGCTTACGGAGTAAGAAGAGAGAGAGAGAGAGTAAGAAGAGAAAAGAAGACATCAAAGGCTTTAAGAAGAGTTCAGAGCACGACAATACACAAAACATCAATTGGCATAATTTTATTATGTACTATTTATTTCAGATGACTCTAAGTGAACCTGGCCGCAAAAACTGCGGTTCCAAGCGTTCGAAAGGAACCGCAAAAACTGCAGTTCCATGCGATCGCAATAAACCGCAAAATTCGCAGTTGCCACGAGCAGGTGCTTTTGAGCTATTTGTTCTTTTTTTATTTTACTATTTTTATATTTATTTTTTATTGTTTAGCCGCAATATTTCTTTGAACAATGGGAAAACAACATGTGTGTGTGTGTGCGGGTTCTGTTTGGCAGCCACTTAAGCACCAAACAATAATAAAAAATACCAAGATTTCATTGATTGGAATGAAATTTTTTGCCTTCTTACAATCAATGTTCTTCTTAAAGGACCGTGTCGAGCACCGTCCGGTCCAAGTTGACAGATTGGCGCAGCCGCCACCGCCGCCAGCGAACGCTTACGGCGACTTTGGAGTCAGAGTAGGACATTTTGAGACGACATTTTGTGAAAAGTCCATCATTTGTGCCCCTTCCGATACAAAGGGGAGTTAGCAGGAATTAATGATGATCATATAAAGATGTTTTCTTTCTTTTTTTTTGCTTTTAATTTAGACTGAAATAATAGAATTGAGAATAGGAGGCTTAAGGTTGAGAACATCATTTAAATTAAAGGCAACTTTACGCCTACCTCGATATGCTGAGCCAACGTCGACCGAAGAGGATGAATGGCTTCTCCTTCCAGAGCGGTCTTCGCCATTCCAGACATCAAATTCGTCAGTTTATAATTTTAAAGCCAGTGTAAACTAACTAACTATTTATGTATTTATTTTTATGAAACAATAATAAGTTTGATCATCTTTCATGGTCTAATAGATCATTAGGAAACTTTTTTATAGGGCCATTATCAATTAAATAATGATGTAATCTATGTAGGAATTGCAAAAATAGTTTATTATTTCGACAAATGTGACAGTTCTCTTTTGTTTTGTAGACTGCCTGAACCATTCTATAATGTGATGAATAGGAAAAAAAGAGAGTCTAAAGATCATTTACTAATATATTATGAAATGTTTACTTTTCTCCATTGAAGGTCCATCGCGAACGTAAGCGTTACCGTATCCCGAAGCAACACTTCTTTGATCAACAGCGGATTGAAATGGATGAATGGCGTTGTGTTCTCAGGGTATGCTTAAGTCTTGTTAGTTAATTGTAAATTAAAAAGATTATGAAAAATATTTTTTTAATACTGGTTTCTCATATTTTTTAAGTAGTTGGTAGCTAATATATATATATATATATATATATATATATATATATATATATATATATATATATATATATATATATTAATATGCGCTCAAGATTTGCTTGAATTTTGTTTGTAAGTTGAAGTTTGAATAAGATTAAGGAAAAAAAAACAATTTATTTTATATTGTAATTAGTGTCATATTTATTAATATGCGCTCAAGGTATATTTTTTAAAATTTAAATTGCAGACTTGAGTTAGTACAATGAGGTTTTAAAGAGAGTATGAAAAATTTATTTTGTTTTGTAATTTATTTCTCTTCTCTTTTAAATCAGCTTTCTTTTGCAGTTCTCGCAACGTCAACCATACCTCAATGCCGATTATAGACGCCGTACTGTGGTATGTGTCTTTTAAATTATAATTTTCTTTTTTTTTTCAAATTTCCCAGGTAAAATGTATAATATTTCTTTAAAAGAAAATAACAACGCGATAAAATTTTGTGCAAAACTCGGGGAATAAATGCCTCTGTTTGGTTGGAGCAAAAACCTGGTGGTGTTTTTGTTGTCGTTGTTTCAGTGGAAGATCCAAAATCAGACGTAAATAGACTTGTATGAATCTTCTTCCCCTCAGTGTTTAAACAGGTTTAGATTTTGCCAGGGGTCCCCCCTCCCGAAAAATTTTATTTTCTGATCTGGACCCTCCCGAAAAAATTTCCCGCCAGTGGGCATTTAAACATTACTTCCCCTGGCAGGCCTGGAACGACTTAGTGGGCCGCGTGCACATTTGTGAGCTGGCGGCGGCTGAGGAGATTTCTACTTCAACAACGAGCAGCGAAGAGAAGACGTCTGTTATCGACTGGGACTCCGTGCTCCCTGATGACTTCGCTGTGCAAGAGTTCCTGGTTGGCCAAAAAAAAGATTTTTTTTTGATACTATTTATATTTCCGGTGCTCTATTATATTTAAATAATAATATGCGAATAAAAAGAATATTGTACTCGAGCGAAAAAAAGAACGAAAAACATATGAAATTTTTTTTTCCTAAAATTGGTTAAAGAAAATTTTTTTTAAGGGTTTGGCAGGGTTTTTCCCCCTTCATTTTGCTTGCAGAAACGTGGAAGTCTCGTGTATGCGCAGCCATTCGGACCGGAGGGGAGGGCAGAGTTGGAGAGAGCCATCGATGCAGACATGCAGATGGACACGGAGTTCATGTTGGACAGACACCCGATGGATCCGCTGCGAAGACTCTTTGTCAGTGAAGGGGAGAGAGAGAGAGAGAGAGAGAGAGAGTGTGCGAGAAAGAGAGAGAGAGATTGAGATAGATAGAGAAAGAGAGATAGATAGAGAAAGAGAGATAGATAGAGAAAGAGAGATAGATAGAGAAAGAGAGATAGATAGAGAAAGAGAGGGCAGATGAGAAAGTAAGCAAAGGGGAGAACGATAGAGAGAGAGAGAAAATGGAAACTGCTTGCCGGGTATGAGGGATAACGTGGAACCTGCCAGGCCCTTGTAATCACCCTCCGCCGTTCAGCCGTCAATCTCTATGGGTACCCTTTTAGAAAAGAAAGCAAAACCCGGTGGGCGTTTGGTATCGATTGATAGAACTGTTTCTGTGCTTGAGAGTATTCATATTGATAAAGAGGAGAAAGAGGTCTTTCTTGTTGTAGCTGAGCTCTTCGAACAAGAGGTTCGGCGAGCGCGAGCTTTCCTTGCTGACCCAGCAGTACGGCGAGGAGAGGAGGCAGAAGGAGCTGGCCAAGCACATTGAAGTCGCCATTCCAAACTCTGGCTTATCGGTCTGTACTCTCTGCTCTCTCTCTATCTCTATCTCTATCTCTATCTCTCTCTTCTCTCTCATTATCCCTTGAGCACTGATATTATGGACCATGTTCAGCTGCTTCTCGGAAGCGGAGGCGTTGCTAGCGAGCTGTTGCCTACTTGGACTGGCCAGGAGTACACCGCCTTCTCCTCTCGACCCCTCGAGCATGTTCAACTGGGACAAGATGCCTCCGGCATGCGCATCAGGCTCCCCGTCAACCCGCCGCCCCTCCCTCCTCTCCCTCTCCATCCTATCGGGCGAGAAGCCGACCAAGTCCCCGTTGTCGACCCGCTCATCTTTGCCATACGCAACTATTATCAGCTGAAAACCGAACACTCCCTGACATCTCCTCCACCCTCCAAGTTCGTCTCAATTGTCGTCAAGAGAGAAGACGTCGCAGATCATCAGCGAGACGAGAAGCGCAAGGATTCTGTTGTCAAGGTTAGCGAGATTGTAATTTAGTGTTGTTTATACGGCGGAAAAAAACAACTTTTAGATTTCTAGAAACGTTTAGGGTTTTTTTTTAATACGGTATAAAAGGAGAAAAAAAATTACATTTTAAGGACGACAGTTGAAAGGCTGTAATTATCTGAATTGCTAAGGAAACGCACCGCCAGAAGATCTTGAAATTGTTCAGGAAACGAAACACCAGCTCAGCGGAATACTGCAGATGGACTTCAATAGCTGCAGCTGCGGAAGTTGTCCAGAAGCAACCACGGGCTGCAAAGGTTTTGTAAAACAATAAAAAATAAAAAAAATAAATAATTTCGATGTAAAATAAAATACAATTTATTTGTTAATATTCACTCTTCATTGTTTTTCAGCAGAAGATTTGAAGTATCTTATGCAAAAATATATACAGGAAAAATTCTCGCTTTCACAACCTTCCATTTTAAAGCCCGAAATATCTTGTCTTACCTTTTCTTCACGGCCATTAGCTAAAAATGTATACATTTATAAATGCATATTTTGGAAAGTAACATATACAAATTGGAAAAATAAAAAAATTTATTTTAATCTTAGAATAAATTAGCCTGCGCCACGTGAATTTCTGCTTGGCGGGCGTGGCGAGTGCGCGATCGCGCTGAAGGAAACGACATTGAAGATACGCTGGAAGCGCCAGCCTATTGTGGCTGCTATGGCAAGAGTTTCTGTATTTTAAACTTATATTTTTATATTATTAATTATCGTAGTTTTCAGGTTTTTATAAAACGAATTATCATAGTTTTCAAGTTTTTATATTACTAATTATCATATAGTTTTCAAGGGGGGCCTCAAAATTTAAAACACCAGATGCGTATGCTTACTTTTTTTTTTTTTTAGAAAAAAAATCCCATCAAATGGTAGCAGCGTAGATTTTAGTCTACTTATATTATTTAGTATAATTTGGTATTCAATGTTTTCCTTTTTTTTTACATTTATTTACAATTATACTAGGTACGCTGATGAACAGGATATAAAAGTTTTGTTACTTTTTTGCTATTAGAATAATTTATATAATTGTTTATATTGCTATAATTATTTTGATAATTAATTTTTGCCACCACGCAGGTACCCGTGCAGTCGATGACTCAGCAAGAACGCCTTTTCGCAGTGCGTGCCCTCGAGGCGCATGGCTTCAAGGTCAACGACAACGTTGAAGACGCCGTTCGAGTGCGTGCGGGAGGGGCAGAGAGAGAGAGAGAGCGAGATAGAAGAGCGAGAAAAGAGAAAGAGAGAGAGAAGAGAAGAGAGAGAGAGAAGAAAGAGAGAAGAGAGAGAGAGAGAAAGAGAAGAAAAAGAGAGAGAGAAGAAAGAGAAAGAGAGAGAAGAGAGAGAGAGAGAGAGAGAGAGAAAGAGAAGAAAAAGAGAGAGAGAGAAGAAAGAGAAAGAGAGAGAGAGAGAGAGCAATGTAATAAATCTTTTTTTTATTAAATGAGGAAAAATAGCCATTGTATAAATTAGTAACAAAAAGTACATTTACTGTAAGTAGTAAACTGTTTAGTAGAAAATAAATGTATCTCACTTTCAGCTTCGCGTCGGCATTCCGAATAGAGGAGCTTGCGACGTCTACACAGACGATGAAGAAGTGGAGTACATCAAGGAGGTGATGAAGGAGAACGATATTAACATTAATATTAAGCCATCGACAATCGTCGCCTGGACGGCTCCCGTGCAGCGTATCCCTCACGGATTGTTAGTGGGGAATATATATATATATATATATGTATATGTATACTTTGTTTCTTCAACAACTACTTATTTGAATATTATTTGAACTGGAAAAAATAGCGCCTATAAGAGATCTGTTGTAATGTGAAAGAATACGACATCTTCAAAGTCTTCATTTCTTACCTTTTCCATCCTGGGCCCTGATATAGCTTGTCTGTTTAGCAAGAGCAGCAGAGCTTTTCTGAATATTAATTAACTGAATTAGCCGGCTCCTATCGAGTGCCATTTCTCCATTGTAGACAGACGGCCGTCGAGCAAGCCATCAGTCGGAAGCTGTTCGAGCTTGTCCGTGGCCTAGGCTTCTGGCCAGATGTTGAGCCCAGCGAGGTCTTTCTCTCTCCGGTTAGTTCCTCATCTTCTCTGTCTTCTCGCTCTCTCTCGTTCTCTTTCTCTCTCTCTCTCTCTCTCTCGCGCGCTGTCTCTCTCTCTCTTTCCTGCTCAGGTCAGCAATGATTACACTCCCCTTGGCGTGTCGACGTCCAAGACGAGAAGACGTCTGTCCGATTGGGCTACAACAGCGCGACGGTCTACATGGAGTAAGTGTCTCTGTTACAGTACTCCTTTCATCAACTACAGTATCAAAGAGCCACTCTAAGGTGGCTACGGTACATTCAAGTCCAAGTCTTTTAGAAGGCCTGGCCTCTAATTACATGTATGATCCTCGTGCGGTAATTGACGTGAAAAAAGGAGGCCCTTTCCGAGTCCAAGGAAATTTTTCAGCAGAAT
>CALZFC010000301.1:377500-385000 GCA_945643635.1 Allodiplogaster sudhausi | reverse complement strand
TATCAGGAGTGGTACTATCGATGGGTGCCCTCATCCGGGGTGGTACTATAGATGGGTGCCCTCATCGGGGTGGTACTATAGATGGGTACTTTTATCGGAAGGTTTTTTTTTCATAGCTCGAGGTCATTCATACGGTGATTCCTTTGGCAAAAAAAATAGAGAAAAAATCTTTCGTTATTTTATTAAAATGGCGCAAACCGAGACAACGCACACACTGCCACTGTTGCCTACTACATTTTTTTCCCGTTCATTTTGTGTAATTGTCATTACTGTAAGTAAATACTCTTATTACTAGTTCACTCCCTTTTTTGCTTTTCCATCTAATGTTTATTTGGGTTCTGCTGTCTGTCAAAATCTCTGAAGATGCCCTTTGTCTTTGATTCCATTCCACAGCCTGGTGTATAGGCAATCTATTCGATACTCATGCTCATATCATATGAGTTATTACTTCACGATCATTTATTAATGTCCAGTTACACGTGTTTTTAGTGATTACAGTAACATCACTTGTACTTGTATATCTCGTTTTCTCTCCTTACTCGTTTTTTAAGCACGAAGTGCGCGTTGGTGGCATTAATAACTTATGCTCATTCAAGGGTTGTTTCAGAGTGTTCGATTCCTAATCTTATCCAAGTGCCTTTGGTGTTAGGTGCACAGTGCTATCCTGACTGCCGACTTTTGTCCTTTAAATACTGCTGTAATTAACATTATTGATGCAGTTGTTGATAAAGAAGTTCCTGTGCAACAAATGGCCCATTTTGTTTTGTAGTGATGTTGTAGTCAATGGAATTACCAGAAGAATAATGCAGGCATGCTTTTTGAAAATATTAGCATTCGTCCTTTCTCTCTCTCTTCCTATTTCTCATTCTCTATTTCTCTCTTCTCCCCGCCTCTCTCTCCCCTTCTCTCTCTCTCTCTCTCTCTCTCTCTCTCTCTCTCCTCTCTCTCTCCTCTCTCTCTCTCTCTCTCTCTCTCTCTCTCCTCTCTCTCTCTCTCTGATGTTATGGTTTACTAGCCGTGCCTCACGTTACGGGCTTCCATTAGTCATACTGGTTGATATTAGACAAAACTCATTGTTGGATGTGAACAAATAAGCAAATACGTAAACGTCTTTAGAATAAGAGTAGATTACAACGGTTTCGAAGAAGAGAGGGAGATAGTGAAAAAAGTTAGTCGTATGATATAAATCCCGGAAATGAATAGAAAACTGGGAGGAAAGCCATGGCATGCCCCATGTTTTCATAGCATCGTGTTTTAGTGTAACCTTGACCTGAAAATTGATGCTTATTGGAAACATCGCACGCGGCGGTACTCGCACTATAAATGGAATGTTCGTGATTTTTTTGCTGCTAAATTTGCGCGATTGTTTTCGTTTATTTAGTCTGTTTGTTTGTCGTTAAAGAACAACAATTTTACTCTTGAAGTGATTATTTAGTTGTAATATAGAATGGAAGTTGCAATGAAAATATCGCCTCTTAATCTTTATTTCATGTAACTATTTTCATGTGATGAATGTATTGTCATATAAAGTAAGAGTAATGTCACAGGTAATGTCAACGGATGCGCCGCCAGTCGCTGTCGATGACGGCAAGGCGACAGCTGTCATCGATCCTCTCGACAAGTACTCTGCTCTCATTGTCCGGGTTGGTGTTTCGCGGAGTTAAAAGTTGTTGTTTTTATTGTTTTTTTTAAATATATTTATTCAAGAGCTACTTGATTGATATTAAATAATTTCATATTTTATATGCAAGCTAATAATCAGGTCGCTTTCTTAAATATCCACATAGGAAGGATTTTAATCTTGCAGGCTTATTTATGCTGTTTTTTGTGTGGATTTTCTTCTATATCATGTTTTGAGAAAAGTCCTTTTAAATGGTACTGGTTGAACATGGAAATGTTATCTCAGTCGTAATTTTTTTTATTCATTTATCTGAGGAATTGCGAGTTCAGTTTAGTGATGAAATCGAGTGAATGCTATGTAACGCTTTTTTTTCGTTGTTACGACAAAAAAAAATATATTTTATATTCAGGGCACAATCGTTGGCGCTGGCCTCTTCGGAGTAGCACTATTCTTGCGCAATTCGAGAATTGTTTGTTTCTGAATTAATTATCTATTTCTTCTTTTTACTAAGATTTTTTTTACTAAGATCATGTCAAAAAGTCTTTATTGTTCGACTTAACAATTCGTTTTTGCTTCATTTCAGTTCGCCAAATTCGAGAGTGTAGGCCAAATTCCGAAGGAATTCATCAGAAAGGAGCTGGAGCTAAAGGGCAAGGTAGGCCAGAGTTGTTAAAAAGTTTAAAACTCATAGATTAGAGAATTTATCGTGCTTATGGTTTCTCGGGGGACCTTGCTTACACTTTGTGGATTAGTAATCGAGTTTTTAAGACTGTTTTTTTTAAACATATTTATGGCATGTCTCTTTTACTTGTATTAAATATAATAACTGATGTAATTAGAGCAAAGTGAAAGGATATGGGCTTTCATTTCGATGTAATCAAGGGAAAAAAGGGTTCTGTCGATTTGACAGATCCACCCTGATTTTGGGCCTTCCCAAAGCGCTACCCCACCATGTTTTTTGAGTAATATTTAGGCTGAAACAACAAACCCACCCTGGTTTCCAGGCCCAATACCTCCTTCCCCACCCTAATTTTCTGGGCGCTCGACAATGGCTTTCCCTGGATGTAATTACAGTTAGTTGTTATGTAAGAAGTAAAATAGAAAGAGATGTGCTCCAGATTCGTGACGTCCTTCCGAGTGGTGAGCTGCGAGTGGAACACGAGCCAATCGTACGACTTCCCTCGCTGCTTCCTCGACGAAAGACTTCTGATAAGGTGGGCATGGACGCAGATCAAGCGACGGTTTCAGAGCTAACCACAAGGAGATATCAAGCTCCCACGGACCACTATCGTTCTTTTTGGCTATTCAATTATTGAGCAACATAGGTTATTTTTTCCCTAAATAGATAATATCATTAGTTTCATAATAAATTTTTGAATATATATATATATATATATATATATATATATATATATATATATATACCTCTTTCCTGTTGAATTCTTATTTTCTCTCTCTTTCTCTTGCACTATTTCTCTCTCATTCTTTATCTTTCCCTCTCTTACTCTCTGTCACTCTTCTCTCTCTTTCTCTCTCTCTCTCTTTTTCTTTCTCTCTCTCTCTCTCTCTCTCTCTTCCACAGGGCCTCCTCACCCTTCGCCTCGCCGCTCTCGACATCTCCAAGGCGGGCCAGTCGTACGTGGCGCGTGACTTGCGGCTGAACAACAAGCCCATCACGTTCACGGTCATCAAGACGATCGAGGGAGAGCCGAACGCTGTCGAATGCGATGTCACCTACAAGAAGGTGGTGGTGCATTTTGAGGGGGGGGGGGGAGTCTTTAAATTGCTCTCACTTTTGCCAGGAATCCTCCCGAAAAATATACCCGGAGGATCTTTCCGAAAAATGCATTAAAAAAACACTCGAAACCAACCGATTTTAGGAACATTTTTGGGAAAAAAGAGCCTGTACTTTCCCGCTTTGGGTGGTGGTCCTGGCAACAACATTTAAAGCGAGGAGCATTCAGACACGGTTGTTGGCGTGTGGTGTATTCATAATAGGGTCCATCTTCCCCCGCTCTGCATATTGGGTCCTTATTCAGGCCAAGGGGGTCTCCGATCGGGGGTCCTCTCAACAGCCCCTATTAAGTTTCTATTCAGTTGGACAGACCAACCTTGTATTCACAGTGCGGCACATATACATCCGATTTCGTCTCGACTTTATTAGATTTGTGGAAATACGCCATCTCAGCTTCTCCTGCAAATAGTTATGCTTCTTTTTCTAAACCATATAAGTTTAGAGGGAAAAAATGACTAGATTAGGTTTGGTTTTTTTCTTAATCTCCACATGCATCCATTCGTTCTAGTGAGAATGCTACAGTAACCCCATTGATTACCGTACCCTTCTCTCTTGTCTCCTAGAATGCCTTCACGCGCACTAATCTGAACATTGACCTCGTGCGACGCGGCTACGCGCGCGTTCCACCGCCCGAGCATCCCTCTCATCTCAAGGTACAGTTTCTAAAAATATTGTTTAAAAAATGTATTTATAATTTTAAAATTTTATAATTTTATCCGTAATAATATAAAATAATTCACTTGAAATATTAATTATATTGTTTTGTTTTCATCCGACGAACACGTTTAAAAAAAAATATCTCTGTGGAACATCTTTTTTTCTCCAACTTTTTGTACGAGTTCAATTTGGAATAAAGTAATGATGCGATCGATATTCAGGCTCTCCAATCGATCCCGGCCTATTCGCGACTTGTTCAGCGGCTGCTGATGAGCGAGAAGGTGTGTGTGTGCATTTTGTCGTTTCATTAAAAAAAATTTTTTTTTTTAGTTACCTAATTAGGACATTGAAACATTTCTATATTTCGAGTGAAAAAAGAAAAGTTAGCAACAACAAAAACATGACATCTATTATTCTGGACACATGGTTACAGGAAAGAAAAGCCACTGTCGAGGACCCGGCAAAACAGGTTTGGTGGGAATTAGGAAGTGTCTAGACCCCCGTCGATACCAGGATAGGATTGCCTGAAAATGTCTCTGTCAAAAAAAAGTGCGCCTCTAAAATTGAGAAAATAAAAATGAAGATTGAATCTATCTCAGGTCGCTGACCGCCGCGGCGTCGGTGTCTGGGAGCGGGACACATGGGTTGAGCAGGTGCAGTCGTATCCGGCTGCCGTCGGCGGCATCGTCCGCTCAGCGGCCATCACGCGCTTCGTGGTAGGACCAGGCAGAGATACCGTAATCCACGCTTCGTGGTAGGACCACGAAGATAACGTAATCCAATGTATTGTACATAGATACTGTAATCCAGTATGTTCCGTGAAACTGTTATTCAATTGGGTCCAGGGATGCCGTACTTTAATGTTTCTCACGGATACGGTAATCCAGTGTGGTTCATAGATACCGTATTCCAATGGGACCTAGCTCGCTCTCTCTTACTCAATTTCACTCTTCTTCTTTCACTTCATCTCCTTCTCTCCCTCATTCTCTCTCTCTATCTCTCTCTCTTTCTATGTCTCTCTCTGTCTCTCCAGGTACTTCTCTTCTCGATCACTCGTGACGTGTTAGTCTACGGCGTCTACGTGGCTCGCCAGATGTGGACTCTGACGCTGGCGACGGCATCGATGACTGCCAATGGATATCGCCGCTTCTCTGCAGGTAAGCTAACTTTTTCCCTAATAAAAACGGATGAATTGGGGGTGTTGAAGTAATTTGTAGTTCGTTCGTATAATTTTATTTTAAATACCTGTAATTAATTTCATCACTGTGTTAGTGTCACTTAGACAGCACGATCTTATTGTAGGAGATGTATTTAAAAACAATTAAATGTCATATTTATGGCCTTTTTTTCTTTTTTTCCTTTTCCAGGCGTTGACCGCGCGAGTTCTGCGTACGGGCGCCTTCGTAGCAAGCTCGCTAGGAAATGAGAGAGGGAGAGAGTGGAAGAGAAGCTAGAGAAGGAGACGAGCTCCTTTAATGCTGCTCTTTCGTGCACGAGCCTGAGGTCATTACAGGGATAAATTGTCAAAAATAGTTCTAGAAGAAACGTTCTCAAAAAAATTGTCCTAGGAAATAATCGTTGATCTGTCTAGATTTTGTTCATTCTTCTGTAGTTGTAGGATGCTAAGAGTATTCTTCTTATTCCCCCTAGTTACTGTAGTTACAGTATATCGATGCGTGTATCTAGCTTACTTCTTTTCTGGTTCCCTTTCACCTTCGCTCAGAATTTTATAAACAAGTTAATTCCTAGAGCTTTTTTTTTATATTTTTTTCTTTTCGCCACGTTTTTCCACAGAACTTTTGTGAAGCTCAATCGTGGAGAATAGTTGAAAGTTAAGAAAAAGAAAATGCACACAATATTTGTTTCACTATTCAATTTTGCCCAATCAAGATAAAGATTTTTTTATTTGTTACAATTTCAAATCTAATAGTTCGTTTTGAATGTTTGTGGTGTGAATAAATATTGTGAGCTCATCGTGGTGTACGGTATTTGTATTTGTTCGTGTCGAGACGTCCGTGTGTCGTTCTTATTCTTTTTCTTTACCGCGTTCTGCTGAACTCGCTTTTCTGCGAGTTTATCGCAGAATTTCTGTTGTTTGTTGTTCATTATTGGAATCGTTCGCCTTCAACACCAGGAAATATTAAAGGGTGTTAGTCTAGTGTGGAGTGTTAGTTAAGTTTTAGTTATTAGTTACTGTAGTGTATATTTGTCAATTTGGGAGTCCGCAATTGGATTCAGTATGAGCCAAAGATGTAGCATAGGCTGTCAGTCAAGAACTCTCAAAGACATGGTGCCGTTCGATCCATCTTCCCGCTCCACTCCCTCTCCCTCTCCTCTCCATTCTAAACCCGAACTGACAGTCGGATAAAGACATGGGATGGGAAAGCATTATGATTGATCTGCTCCACCGCCAGCATATCCCTGACCCACTTGGACAGCACCATCCACATCAATCGCCAACAAGCTCTGCGTATCATTAGGGCCCTTTCGATAATTCATTTTAAGCTTTCTGGAACTGCGGTTCTAGGTTACTCAATTTGGACTTGAAATTTTTATTAAATGCTCGTCTAATTTTTCCTCAGCATATCCTAGGGCCTTGAGCAGAATTTTACGGTGCCGTTCAGTGCCCCTGGACCGTGTTATATATAAAATGTTGTGTATTGGATGTGATGTGCCCATGGGGGATAAGTTGCAAATCCTTGCAAAATTCACGATTAGGACTCTTTCTTATGCTTGCGTCAAACGTAAGACTATTAGCTCGGTGGAACACATATCCGCTCTAAGGCAGCAGATGTAGGATGCTGCAAGATTGTACCCGGGATTCACTCCGGCACGTTGAGAGGACAGCTGATCCGTGCGGATTTAGAAGAAGAGCTCGATATAGGCGAGGACGTTACAAAGTCGAGGTAGTAGTCGGTAGCGGTTTTCATCGGAGGGATGAGAGAGAGAGCGAGAGAGAGCTAGAGGGAGAGAGAGAGAGATGGACGAGAGATAGATGAGATGGAGCGAGAGAACTAGAGGGGAGAAAGGGGGGAGGGAGAGAGAGAGAAAGAGAGGGAGAGAAAGAAAGTAGTAGAATACATTGACATGAACTCCTCTAAGGACCACTCCAACCTCTTTTGTTCTCGCCTTTTTCTTCGATTACCCGTGTCTCTTCTCATAGACAAAGCGTGCTCTGCTCTTGTCGCAGCTGCTATGATGAATGAATGTGGATTTAGTATTCCATATCCACCCGGCCCACTCCCTGGGCTCTTACCAGATCGTAGGGATTTCGATGAGTAGCCAGTCCGACTTTATATATGCATTTAATCTCATTGGCCTTTCCAGATCTCATAGCTTTTCACTCCTCCCAGTATCATATCTCATATCTCTTATCAAGGCAACTGATGACATGGAGCAGAGTCTTTATGGAATGATATCCTTACCA
>CALZFC010000301.1:352500-375000 GCA_945643635.1 Allodiplogaster sudhausi | reverse complement strand
ACCGTCAGAATAAGTTCATTTCTAGAAGGGACTTTGGCCGGATATGAGAAAAGAAATAAAATCGTCAATAGCCAGTGAATATCTGTTGTTTCCTCTATCCTTCAAGCCTTTCTTTAAAACTCATCTTCCACACCGAGAATCGTCCTCTTTGGCGATGATGCTTGTGGGCTCATCTCTCTTTCTCTCGCTCTTTTTCTCTGTCTCTCTGTCTGTCTCGGTCCCTCTCTCTCTCTCTCTTTCTCTCTCCTTTCTCTCTCAATATAGATCTCTTCCATCATTCTTTCTCGCTTATTGAGGACCAAAGTGTTTGCGGTCTGTGTGAGATATAGGAAATGCGCCGGGACTATGACGAGAAGTGGAGTAGATAGAGAAAGAAAGAGAGAGAGAGAGAGAAAGAAAGAGAGAGACTGAGAAAGAGAGGGAGACGGGGGAGAGAACAGATAAAGCGAGAGAGAGAGAGAGAGAGATGAAGAGTGAGAAAGAAAATACGACAGGGCGCACTGACACTTCCATCATAACGGGCTCTCTTTCGACTGCGCGGCTCTCTTGGCACCTTTTCCTTGTCTGCGGGTGTGCAGGAAATTTCCACTGTCAGTCGCTTCTCCTTTTTCCAACTCTCTGTCTCGTTCCGCTCTCTCTCTCTCTCTCTCTCTCTCCCTCTCTCTTTCCCTTCGCTCTCTCTCTCTCTCTCTCTCTCTCCCTCTCCCTCTCTTCCCCTTCACTCTTTCTCTCTCTCTCTCTCTCTCTCTCTCTCCCTCCTTCCCCTTCTCCCTCTCCCTTATGTTTACCTGTTCTGTTTCTCTTTCTCTATTCTTTCTCGACTTTTTTTTCAGCTTCTCCTGCCATTGTTTTTTCTGTCGTTGTGAATGATCTCGCTTTCTGCCTCTCTCTCTCTCTCTCTCTCTCTCTCTCTCTCTCTCTCTCTTTATCTCTCTCTCTCCCTCCGTCTCTTTCTCTCTCTCTTTCTTTCCCTCTCTTCTTTCTCCCTATACTTCCACCCAGTCTGGATGCTGAAAATACAGACCGC
Source organism: Allodiplogaster sudhausi (assembly GCA_945643635.1). NCBI lineage: Eukaryota > Metazoa > Nematoda > Chromadorea > Rhabditida > Diplogasteridae > Allodiplogaster > Allodiplogaster sudhausi. The sequence continues at coordinate 373,973 of CALZFC010000301.1, read as the reverse complement.
GTCCACTTAATACTGGATCGTTTTCCTGCGACTTTTTAACAACCCACCGTTTGCTACAATCTCCGGCTTTTGAAACGTGGGCTCAGGACGTTTTCTCTTTGAAAGTATTCTCTCTTTGAAAACAGAGTGGGGTAATTCAGGGGTCAATTCAGCAGTCATTTCAGGGGTCAATTCAGCAGTCATTTCAGGGGTCAATTCAGGGCCCACCAAAATAGTGCGAGATGCCTGCCGGAATCTGATAGCCCTTTCATACCTCGTCTGATATTTATTTTCTTTCTATCACTTTATAGAAATTTTTCCTCATTATTCTTAATTTGATGATCATTGGCGTATTACTTTTTTCACTTCTTTCTCGTCTTTTCCATCCTGACCCACCCAAATTGCGCAGTTGGAAAGCGATTCCTGAGACTTTATCTGCAAGGTGATCTCGCCCTCTTGACACTTCTCGGCCTTGTTCCCGTGCCCTTCGATGGTTTCTCTCTCTCTCCCTTCTGTCTCTCTCTCTCACTCTCTCTCTCTCTCCTCTCAGCGTCTCACTGCTCTCTTTCTCTGCTCTGTCTCTCTCTCTCTCGCTCCCTTTTCTTGTTCACTTTACCTTTCTTTCACGGAATTTCAGAACAATTAGCCTCGGCTGGCAGCGGGTGACCTTCGGTTTCAACGCTACCGTTCTATTTTTTGCTTAGCTTTTCCTTGTGTACCAACTTGTTGTCTCTCTCAGTCCTCTCTCACTGTTCCATTCCCTTACTTTTTCTCTCACTCGCTCCCTCTCTCAGTCCTCTCTCACTGTTCCATTCCCTTACTTTTTCTCTCACTCGCTCCCTCTCTCTCTCTTCTCTCTCTCTCCCTCTCTCTCTCTTTCTCTCTCTCTACCTCTCTCTTCTCTCGCTCTCTCTCTCACCTGTTTGCCATCTGTTTTCCTTCTTCCTGATTCCCCTTAACATGATTGACGTTGCTTATCAGAGCAATAGTTGCAGTCCATTTCTTGTTTTCTTCCCCGCTTACAATTAGAGTCCAGTTAATGTTCGGGTAGCAGGGAAAAAAATTTCTCGGGTTATTATTATTTTTTAAAAAATATTAATTCTGATGTAATGTCGCCTTTATTTTATTTAATCATTATATTTAGTATTAGTGGAAAAAAAACAAAATGCGGAAAATTATATACGCTGACGAACTTGCCTCCCCTATTATGCTTTTATAGCCTACAATTTGTTCGCCCACATTAATATGTACTATTGTTTTTCTATCTCGCCTGACTATTTTTTTCGTCTTCTCGTTTCTTCTCTCATTTTGGTTATTAGTTATTGTATTATTCTCGGCCTTCCATATACTAGCCTGTATTTATACTTCTCGCTCTCTAGATCTCCATTTAGCTCTTACTCTATCTCTCTCTCTCTCTCTCTCCATTCACTCTCTCCACTCTCTCTCTCTCTCTCTTTCTCTTTCTCGCCCTCTATCTCTCTCTCTCTCTCCATTCTCTCTCTCTCTCTCCCCACTCTCTCTTTCTCGCCCTCTCTCTCTCTCCCTTGCTCCATCTCTCCGTCTATATCTGACTCTCTCTCTTTCTCCCACTCTCTCCACCCCTATGCCTCGATAGGATTGCTCATGACGCGTGCAAGGTGTAGACAGAATGGCGTGTTTAGGCCGGGCGCAATATGGGCTCTGCGAGTAGAGTATAGTCGTCGATAAAGGTGTACAAAGGAGACGGTGTCGATCATTGCTAATTAAAAAAGGGGGTGCATTATTATTAGGGAAAGAAAGGCAACTCCCGCTTTTTTATATGAAGAACAACACGAATCTTGTGAGTTTAAGACAACTTTTCGCTCCTTAAATGCTAGAACTCTCATTTGAATTCGCGCCCTTTTGCCTGACACAAGGGTGGGAGAGCATAAGATTTGGAGAGACGGGACTACAATGGTCAAGAAAATTTAAATAGACCACGGTTGAGTTTTATGCTCCATTAATTGTCGAAAAAAAAGTATACATCTAGTGCTAGTCGAATCATGAGACGCGGTATAGTGCAGATCAGAGTGATATATAGAACGCGCGAATTAAGCGAAATCCAGCTTCTTTTGCTTTACGATTTTGGATGAACTCTTTTCTTTTTCCCCTTTCCGGCGCCAATTCTTGCAGCAAATTAGTGCTGAGAAGGCGCGAGCTTCTCCTTTTCTTCGGCCACTTCCCATTTGGGTATTATCAGCTCCCTGAAATCTTTCTAATATTTACATGGTTAGGTATAGTTTTGCTGTGGAATAGGGCTGATTTTGATTACGTGTTGTTCGTCTATAGAAATGTTCGCACACATCAGAATTAGAAGAAAGAAAAGGATTATCCCTCCACCCATTCATCTGACATTTTCCTGATGTATTCACCATATTATATATTTCAAATGAAGACACTTCCAATCTCGGAATGATCATCTTCCTCTCTCTCTCTCTCTCTCTCTCTCTCTATCTGATAAGAGGGAGATAATGGAATCTGGAATCTTCCTTCCCACATGCGGCTTTAATGGGATTTTGTTGAGTCTTCTTCTTTTTTTTTGTTCTCTGCCGTATTAGTGTTGCTTTCCGTGTAGCGCATAATCTGCCCTTGAGCTCTCACGTTTTCAACCATTTCATCTCTCTCATTCTCTCTCTCTCATTCTCTCTCTCTCTCTCTCTCTGTCTTACTCTCTCTCTTTCTCTTTCTCTCCCTCTCTTTCTCTCTCCCTCGCTCTCTCTTTCTCTCCCCTCCCAAAGTTATTAGCTTTTGCAATTCCTCGATTATCGTCACGACCCCAGAGAATGGGGCCTTTACCATGTGATTAATACCAACACAAACAAGCACCATTCCTCTAGAAGAAGCGCATATGATGAAAGAGAGGAATTATGATGAGTCATGGAAGAGAGAGGCCGAGAGGGAGACAGAGAGAGAGAGAGAGAGAGATAGAGAGAGTGCGAGTGCGAGAGAGAGAAAGATAGGAAGATAGAGGAGAAATAGACAAGACATAGAGAGAGGTAAGGAGATGAGAGGCTAAGAGAGAGGTGGAGACAGCTGACTATGAATGTTTAAACAATAATAATGCCTAGAAATTCCATTAATATGAGATTGTTTAAATAGCTCCATGCCGGGAATATGCGATATAATTGTATTGGTTTAAAGATATTTTTTAAGGCACGTATGTCCGTTTGTTTTTTTTTTGTGGATATTTTTCGTCCATCCTAGAGATCTTTCCATATTATTAGGGAAACTGTATAATTGTGAATGCTGCTCCACTGACCATTTTGGGCGCTCTCCCTGTACCAGGATGATTATCGGCGCGGAGGTTAGTGCAAGAGTGTGTTGAAAGAGGAGCTGGAAGAGGATTGAGGGAGAGAAAAAGGGGGACGAGGACGAAAAGAGCGAGATTGCAGGGTGGGAGAGAGATGAGGGAGAGATAGATAGATGGATAGTGAGAGAGAGAGAGAGAGAAAGTGAGAGGAAAGAGAGAGAGAGAGGAGAGAGAGAGAAAGGAGAGAGAGAGAGAGAAAGAGAGAGAGAGAAAGGAGAGAAAAGAGAGAGAGAGAGAAAGGAGAGTTCTAGCACCATGAAGAGCCCCCCTCCCCTCTTGTTTCGCACAATTGCTTCCTTTGCCGTGCATCATGTCCTTGGCTCAAAAGAGACCCCATTGCTCTCTTGCAAAAAAAGGACGAAAGCCCTTATCGCCTTTATTACATTCGCGCAATGCGCCTATTTCTACAGTAAAAAAAAGAATTGAAGACCTCCCACTCCCCCCTCGAGAGGGAGTTAATTAATTTTTAGTGCTCCCGCCATGGTCTCTCTCTCTCTCTTTCTCTCTCTCTCTCTCTCTTTCTCTCTCTCTCTTTCTCTTTCTCTCTCTTTCTCTCTCTCTCTTTCTCTCTCTCTCTCTCTTTCTCTCTCTCTCTCTTTCTCTCTCTCTCTTTCTCTCTCTCTCTTTCTCTCTCTCTCTCGCTATCTGTCTCTCTTTCTCTCTCTCTCTCTCTCTCTCTCTCTCTCTCTCTCTCTCTCTCTCTATTACGCCGCGAAAAGAGCGGAAATACGCTTTGAAAAAGCGGCTGTTTTTCCTCTGAATCATTGATGAGAACTGTAGATGATTGAAGCGACATTTATGAGAGGAGGGGAACTAGAGAGAGGGGCTGACTAGTTCATAGTGAGTGATAAGTAGAGAGGATCTCACCGGAAGGGCCAGTCACACTATCGAGCAGAGAGGAGAGAGAGAGAGAGAGAGAGAGAGAGAGAGAGAGAGGAAGAATGAGGAGGCAGAGACAGAGGAGGGAAACAGAGAGAGAGAGAGAAACAGAGAGAGAGAGAAATAGGATAGAGAAAGGAAGAGATAGTAGGTAACCCCCCCCCCCCCCCTCCACTACTTGTTTTTGTCGGTTGCCTGACTGAAAGAGACACGACAATGGACATATTGGAGGAGAGCAAACGAGGTGTGCAGTTTGTTTGGAGAGAGTGGACGGTTTGGAAGGAACGGGAAGGGTTGGATGCAGAGAGAGAGAGAGAGAGAGAGAGCGAGAGAGGGGGAGGAGAAAGAGGAGAGGGGGAGAAAGTGAGAGAGAGAGGGAGAGAGGGAAACGTACGAAAAAAATATGTAGAAAGAGACATGAATAGTGGAGCGTTTCTGTGTGTGGTTCGCCGTTCAAAGTTCTGCACACTGGGTCCTGGCAGGAACTTCTCTCACGTGGTAAAGAAGCGAGTAAATATTCGGCTATCATTACTTTTTTTCAAGCGCTCTCGCCGTCTCTCTGTCTCTATCTCTATCTCTGTCTGTCTGTCCGTCTCTCTCTCGGTCTCTCTCTCTCTATCTCTCTGTCGTCTGTCTGTCTGTCTCTCTCTCTCTATCTCACTCTATTTCCTCCCCGCACAACTGGTCACATTCTCACAATCAGGCGCTGTACTCATTTTATAACAATAAAAGATTATTATGGACTAGAAAAATTGAAGGTAGGTTCGAAATACCGCCTCTTCCCTGATATAATGCAAGCCGTCTCTCGTTTTCATATGCTATTTCGCTGTCCGCAGAAATAGCACGCGCGAATGAGAGAGTTCGGAGGGCGGCCGGTGATTTAAAATTTCGCCATTCGATTCGGTGATATCTCCCTCCTTGAACACACGGTCTGGGCCTGTCACTCAATCTCGCCTGTTTCTACCTTTCCCATTCTCTCTTTACCTCTCTCTCTCTCTTTCTCTCTCTCTCTCTCACTCTCTCTATCTATCTCATTTTCTCCTATATCTTTCTCCTCATTCTCTCCTCTCTCTCTATCTAATTCTCTCCTCTCTCTTTCTCCTCTCTCCATCTCATTCTCTCTCTCCCTCTCCCTTGCTCTCCCTCTCTCTCTCCGCTCTCTCTCTCTCCCTTTCTCTCTCTGTCATCCCTTCCCACCTCTCCTCCCCCTTTCGTTTGCTACCGCTGTAGACTCGTCTTCCTTGTTCTGCTCCCCCTTCCTTTTTGGGCCCACCGCCGCGGACTTAAGCTGCTTCTCCTTCCACACAGAACACGCGCGCCTTAAACGCGATCCGCGCACAGCCCGCCTCCCATCTCCTTTCATTCATTCATTCACAATTCACACACACACACACACTCGCGAACCGACGGAATTTATCTCCGCCTTCTCGATGGAGACAACGAGTTACAAAACCATGAGAGGGAGAGAGAGAGGTCGGGAGGGCTGAAGAGAGAGAGAGGGAGAAAAGGCCCTGAGGCCTGTAGAGAGAGTGAGAAGAGAAAGAGAGAGAGGGAGAGAAAGAGGCCCCGAGGGCTGGAGAGAGAGAGAGCGGGAGAGAGAGAGAGAGAGTGCTTCCCCTCATTCCGCCCATCTGCTCTAGCAGCTGCAGTGTTATGAACCACCCTCTCTTTCACCCATACCCCAGTGATAGTGGAAGGGACATGTGAGAAAGGGTTTGCACGGAGTGATCTAAAGGGATGGAAAGATTGAGAGAGAGAGAGAGAGAGATGAAGAGCGAGAAATTGGGAAGGAGAGAGAAAGAGCCATCCTCTCTCTTCTTCCCAATCACATCTCTCGACCGTTGTTGTGTGCTCGTTGATGTATTATCAGCTGAAGGATTGGCCGCTCTGTCTCACTTCCTTCTTATCTCTAATTCATGTTCTCGCTCTCTTTCTCTCTCTCACTCTCTTTCTTTCTCTTTCTTGCCCACTCTCATATTCTTCGTTCCCGCGTCCTGTCTATTTTGGTCTACATACTACTTCTTATTGTTAGTTCGTTAATGAATTATTTGCGGGATTAATATACATATTAATTGTGTTCGTACTATCATAATAGTGCTATATACTATTGCTCTGACCTTATTTCTTCCAGATTATCTAGATTGACAACGTTTTCCCTCGTAATGTCTTGTTTCTCTCTCTTTCTCTCTTTCTCTTTCTCTCTCTCTCTCTCTCTCTCTCTCTCTCTCTCTCTCTCTCTCTCTCTCTCTCTCTCTCTGTCTCTCTTCTCCCTTCCCGATGCGCAGGTGTCATCTCTCATTTAATGAACTGGAAGCGATGAATGAGTGCGACGGCCTGCCTTGTCTTCTTCCGCTCTGTCATGTGTGTGTGTGCAGACTCGAACCTTGTAGGAGAGCATGTTCTCTTTTCTTTCTTTCTCTCTCTCTCTTCCTCGCCTTTTCTCTCTCCCTATTTCTCTTTCTCTCTCTCTCTCTACTTCTCTTTCTCTCTCGCTTTCTCGCTTTCTCTTCTACAGTCATCGTTCCACGCACTTGTTCCATGCCTCCATCCTCTCGTTCCTAACGTGGTTAAACTCTTTTCCTCTAGCGCCGTCGTTTCCCGTTATCTCTCGCCTATATCTAGTCCAGCCAATGTCTCTCTTTCTCTGTCTCTCTGTCTCTCTCTCTCTGTCTCTCTCTCTCTCTCTCTTTGTCTCCACTCTTTCTCTGTATTTCTCTCCTCTGTCTCTGTATCTGTCACTTTCTATTCTAACCTCATTTTTTTTTATTATGATGGACATGAGTAGACCCTCCAAGCGTTGAACAACTAGAGAGGCCAACGTAGTGATGATTGGTGCCAAGCGAATGGTGCTGCAATAATGGCGCTCTCTTTCCCGCTGTTCTGTCTCTCACCTGTCTCTTCCCCTCTCTCTCTCTCTCTCTCTCTCTCTCTCTCTCTTCTCTCTCTCTCTGTCTTTTCCTCACTACCTATCTCTCTCTCTCTCTCTCTCTCTCTCTCTCTCTCTTTCTCTCTCGCTCTCTCGTTATTTCCTTCTGTCTGTCTGTCTCTCTCTCTTTCCTTCTCTTTCAGTGTCTCTCTATCCCTTTCAATCTCTCACTCTTTCTCCTCTCTTCCCATTTTTACTCTCTCGCATCCCTCTTCGCTCACTCACAGTTCTCTTGACGCATTGATGAGTCAAGAAGCACTGTCTTACCTTCGGTGAAATGTTTGCTCCCCTTTTACTTGCTTATATCAAAGTCCTTTATAAAGACCTTACTATTAGAAGTTGGTCATTGTCTTCTTAGGAGTTGCTTGGTGGCTGTCTGGCAGTGCAATATAACAACAGTTAAACTTGAGATGTCTAAGTGTGTTTGAAGTATTTTTGGGATCTCTGAGTGGTGTGTCTACGTTTGAAGCCATTCGTCAAGTTTTGAATTTCTCTCTCTCTCTCTCTCTCCTGTCTCTTCCGAACTCTCTCCTTCATTTATAATAGGCCGTAATGGGTTTTTTTTTTTCGTAAATAAAATCATACTATTTAATTTCCACTAATCCAATGTGCTGTGTGCTGTAGTACACATGAATTATCGTAAGTTATACGGTAGAATGAGGTATCATGAATTATATGCGCCTATCGGTTACTGTATTTTTGGAGTCAGGAATTTTAGTTTGTTACAGTAAGATCAAAGAGACGTCGTCGTCCAGCGGTGACTCTTCTCGAGTCGACGGGGCGGGCGCGGGCTGCTCTGGCCAGGAGGCGCAGGAGGGCCAGCAGGCGAGGTCCCGACAGGAAAGGAGTACGGTAGCAGCTGCCAGTTACGGTAGCAACGAGCGAATCGAAAGTAGAAGCCTTCTGAGAAGATTTGTGCGTTTGGTTTTTTTTTTATAAAAAAAAACTTAATGATTAATCTTTTGATATCTCACAATTGAGTGATAGACCGTGTTGACTACCAAAATCAGCGATTTTATGCGTACATTAAAAGTCAATGTAAAATAGTTGGAGTGTATTTAGGAAAAACTTAAATTACAATAATATTTTTTCAAGCGCACCAGTTTTTCAATCGATCTAGTACAGATGAAATATCAAAATCCTCCTCTATCTTATGATTAAATGATATCTTTTCCAGTTTACGATGTCCTCTTCTTCCTCACGGCAGCCACCTCTTCCGCCGCCGCGGAAAGCGGCACCGCCTCTGACTGCTGCTGCCGCGTCCAAAGCGCCGCCGGAATCGGGTGTCGCGGCAGCGGCGACAGCCGAGAAGACGTCGTCTCCGATGATGGCCCGGTCAGCGCCAGTGCCTGTGCCGCTAGGCACGCGTCGCCGCGGAGCACTCTACCGCTCGGCACGGCTACTCCATGACAGCGGAGAGCATGCCATTGTCGGCGCACCACTGCCGCCCCCCGCGTCACCGCCAGTCATGCCGTATAGTCAGTGGGATTTATTTTGTTTTTATTTTTTTATTTTATTCATTTATCTATATTTTGTTTTGCATATGTCTATGTTTTTATTTATTTAGTTATTTATTCAATCGATTACTTATTTTCCATTAGTTATTTATTAGTTAGTGGATTTTATTTGTTTATTTATTTTATTCATTTATTTAGTTGATTTAATTAGTTGATTATTTTGCATATAAGTTTCTAATTATTTTATTTAGTTATTCATTCAGTTGATTACTGATTTACCTTTAGTTGGTTATTTATTTATTTATTATCCTTCCAACCCTTTTCAGACTCGACGTCTTCCTCTCTGTCGTCTGCTACATCACCGCACCACCGCCGTTTGTCTCCAACACGCTCACAGGGTGCCGCCGCCTCCTCCAATTCGACGACGCCACCGTCGAAGTCGTCGGCGGAGACACTCCGAGAGACGATTGCGAGATTCACGGGAGCATCACTGGCATCGACTATTACAGGTATAGGATTTTTACATTTGTTGTTAATATTACTAAAAATATTTTTAAACCAAAATTTATATTAAGAATTAAACATAATATGTGCACTTAATGTTACTCCTTTGACGTATTAATATATGTACAGTGGAAAAAATGTTTTCATGAACATTTTGAATGACGATAGTGAAAAACCGATTTCTATAAATGAAACGAAAAAAAATATGTTGAACCGGAAATTCTTTGTGATTAACAAACTAGTGCATATGCGCAGGCGGAGTTTCATCAAGGTGCCTATTCACAAGTAAAGCGCGCGTTCTTATTGTCAGGCTCTCCTGTCGTGGACGCTGTCAGTGGCAAGTCAACTCCGGACGGAATGGGCAGTGTTGAGGATGTAGCGAGGAGAAGGTGTGTGGGAATTATGGATTACCTTTCTTTTTTAAATTAATTTAAAATTAATTTCGCGAGTTACTGTCTAATATAGCGAACATTTTCAGCAAAGAATTTTCATTTGACTCATCATCTCATTAAAAATTTGCCAGCCAACTCATCAAACTTTTATGAAAATGTTATAAACAGTACTTATTTTATTGGGTATTATTATTATTTTTCTTAAAATTAATTTAATCATGTTTTTTCTTCTTCTTCTTCAGTCGAACATCAACCTTGTCGAGTGGGTGTATGTCGTGCGGAGGTGGCGTTTGTGGAGGTTTTTTTCTGTCACTCATAATTTTATAATATCTATATGAAACAAAAATTTACTTTAAACAAAGATAATAATCTTAATTTTTAATTTAAATCTTCCGCTCTTAAATCAATAGGATGATTTCACTCGTAGCTTTTTCGTGTGAGATGCGAGAGAGAGAGAGAGAGATAGAGAGAGAGAGAGAAAGTGAGAGAGAGAGAGATAGAGAGAGAGAGAGAGAGAGAGCTAAGCTCAAAAATTGGAGAGCATATTGAAAAGACATCTCCTCTCCTCAGTGACGCGTTCCCTTCTGCGCCTTCTTTATTCCTTCGTTCCTTCACATCAGTACTACCCCCCCCCCCCCCCGCTTGCATTGAATTTCCTCTTTTCTTTTGCCGCGTTTTTTTCTGCCGTCTTCTTTCTTTCTCTCTCTCTCACTCCTTCTCTCTCTCTCTCTCGCATTTTCCAATCATCTTCCTCCTTTTCGGTGTGAGTGAACCCGTGCTTTGCCTTTCTTCCTCATCTTCGGTTGCTTCTTCTTCTCTCTCTCTCTCTCTCTCTCTCTCTCTCCCTCTCTGTTTCTCTCCTCTCTCTCTCTCTCTTTCTATCCCCTCTCTCTCCTCTCTCTCTCTCTGTTTCTCTCCTCTCTCTCCCTCTCTTTCTCTCCCCTCTCTCTCCCTCTCTCTCTCTCTCTCTCTCTCTCTCTCTCTCTCGTGTTGGAGTATGCTTCTTCTTCTTCTAGTAGCTCTCCTCCTCCTCCTCCTCGCCCATTTCCCCATTCGGCAGAGAATTCTCCCGTAGGCACATTTTATGTCTCGAAGCGGATGAAATGACAGTGGCTCTGGCTCTGCAAGGGCCCGGATAGGATAGGAGAGGAGCCAGTACCAGGAAGAAGCCGCCTAGAAAAGCCGGCCCGCAACTTATGGCGCCAATCAATTGACCCAAAAGTCATTTTTGACCCCAAAAATCAGAGGACACCCAATATATGTGGCCCTCAAGCAATACTGCTAGAACGTCGTCCTGCACCACTCCCCTCTCTCCCCTCACCTGCAACACCACGAACTCCCCCACCACTTCAGCCCTCTCCACGTCATCCTCTGCTCACACTGGACAGCTCCAGCGAGCAAATCGACCGAGCAACATCATTCTCAAGGAGCAGCTCGCCGCCAAGCTGGTGAGGGTTTTTTTCATTTTTTTTTATTATTAAATTTTTATTATTTATTTACTTTATATAAATTGATTTAAAAAAAAATAGTGATTGAAATGCTAGAAATTGGCTGGAAAAGGAGGGAGGATGCGAAAATAAGAAGAAAAAATGATACCTCCTCGGAGGTCTACAAATGACATCCCTTTCTTTCATTTAGTCAGTAATGGTACAGACTGAAGGAAAGAATGAGGTGGCATTGAGGACATCAAGGAAAAAGTAATGGGGTTACGGTAGATTTCATGGAATGACTAATTGTAAAGTGTATGAGTTAGAGTGGTGATAAGAAGGAGATGGATGAAGTCATCAGCTGATGATAATGGGCCAGTTCAATAACAGAGGAACGATGAGAAATTGGGAGAGGGAGAGACAGAGACAAGGAGAGAGGCAGATAGAGAGAGATAATTGATGTGAGAAATAATAGGGGAGGAAAACGTATGGAGAAATGGGCGGTGTGGAGATACCGAGAGAGAGAGAGAGAGAGAAAGAGAGAGTTAGAGAGATATGGGGAGGGAGAGGAAGAGAGAGTGAGAGAGATATGGGGAGGGAGAGGAAGAGAGAGTGAGAGATAGAGGGGAAACGATAACAAGAGTATTCCATCACTCATTCGTATTGGGGGGGGGGGTGCTGTGGAGCGAGAAATGATTGCAGTGAGCCTGCTGGAACAGAGGTTGTTCGGGCTGGAATGAGATTGAGAGGGAGAGGGAGATTCCACATTACTTTACACTGCTTCCAATGGCACATGTGCCGATTTTCATGATGTCATTTAGGTGGATACATATATTGTAGTTGTACTATTTATTATTATTAAGAGAGCCAATCTGAGTGAGAGACTCGAGCACGGGCATGTCGGGAACAAAATTATTATTTTTTGATTTTTTATTCCTTCTAATGGCTTATGTAGCACCCTATAGAGATCCCAAAAAAATTGTTCCAAAAAATTGTTTCTGTTATTTCACCATGGATATGCACCGAAACCCAAAAAAACTCAAATGATCATAACTTTGTTCGTTGGTAAGATATATTAATTTTGAACTGTTTATTCAATTCCAAATTGAAAGGCGCACAAAAATGGTGCTAATCACTTTTTAAAAATATTTCATTAAAGGCCTCATTTTGGCATTTTAATATTTCGAGTGGTGCGTTTGGGGCACAACCCCCCCCCCCCATGTTAAAAAGCTGAAAGCACCACGTGAAAGAGCGACATTTTAAACCCCTAATTAGATGCCTTTCATTCAGAAATCCGTACACCTATTTTACTAAACTTTGACATGAAGCGCGCAAGTCGGTCAAAATGGCGCATTTTCGGCCGCGAGGCACCGTGCAAGCGCATTCATCGAGCCATAACTGCTCTCAATGTCAATATTACAAAATCGTAAGTATATCATCTAAGAGCTCTCACGGAGATCTTCAAATGTTACATACATACTTTTATTGAAAAGTTTCAATTTATATGGGAAATTTCGTTCTGTACAATTAGAAGGCTTAAAAAACTACTTTAAAAACATTTTCGCCTGTCGAAACATACACCATAAGAAAGAGGATGAAATTTGCTACAAGATGAACCCCTTACAATGGAATTCCATGCATACGATCTTTTGTTATAAGCCATAAAAGTAGTGCCAGTAGCGTCGCTGTCATTTTGCCCAAGAATTCACATTTTAGGTTATTCGAATTAGAATATTTCAAATTCGAATTAGAATATTCCATCCTTTTTTCTGAAGTTTTTCCATAAGGTCTTGCTATCCTACTCTTATGGCTTATAACAAAAGATCGTATGCATGGAATTCCATTGTAAGGGGTTCATCTTGTAGCAAATTTCATCCTCATTCTTATGATGTATGTTTCGACAGGCGAAAATGTTTTTAAAGTAGTTTTTTAAGCCTTCTAATTGTACAGAACGAAATTTCCCATATAAATTGAAACTTTTCAATAAAAGTATGTATGTAACATTTGAAGATCTCCGTGAGAGCTCTTAGATGATATACTTACGATTTTGTAATATTGACATTGAGAGCAGTTATGGCTCGATGAATGCGCTTGCACGGTGCCTCGCGGCCGAAAATGCGCCATTTTGACCGACTTGCGCGCTTCATGTCAAAGTTTAGTAAAATAGGTGTACGGATTTCTGAATGAAAGGCATCTAATTAGGGGTTTAAAATGTCGCTCTTTCACGTGGTGCTTTCAGCTTTTTAACATGGGGGGTTTTTGTGCCCCAAACGCACCACTCGAAATTTTAAAATGCCAAAATGAGGCCTTTAATGAAATATTTTTAAAAAGTGATTAACACGATTTTTGTGCGCCTTTCAATTTGGAATTGAATAAACAGTTCAAAATTAATATATCTTAACAACGAACAAAGTTATGATCATTTAAGTTTTTTCGGGTTTTCGGTGCATATCTATGGTGAAATAACAGAAAAAAATTTTTGGAACAATTTTTTTGGGATCTCTATAGGTTGCTACATAAGCCATTAGAAGGAATAAAAAATCAAAAAATAATTTTTTTCCCGACATGTCTTGTATAGAGGCCTGCTCGAACCTCTCAGATTGGCTCTCTTAATAGATACTCTCGTAATCCTTTGCATAGTTGATCATCGTAAATGTTGCTTGTTCGTTTGTTTGTAGCTATGGAAACTCTAGAACATTCATTATTCTCTTCAATTGAAACAGACTACTAAGTCTTTTAATTGTATTACCTTTCCTTAGAAATTATCTTCACACTTTTAGCACAAAATATTTGTTTTAAACGAATTACATGTTTGTATGCGTGACTGGACTCTGAATAATTGCAGGAGCTTTTCAATAATTCTGGTTTTGGTTTTTCTGAAGATATATTGTAGTACGACGTAAAAAGGAGAGAGAAGGAGAGAGAGAGAGAGAGGAGAGAGAGATCACCAAAGTGCTCCTAGCAGATTCCTCCTTTTCACCTTTTTAATCGTCTAGGGAACAGTATGCAGAGGAACATAGTGACGGAAGATCTTTCTCGTCTCTGTCTCTCTCTCCCACTCTCTATCTATTTCTCTCTCTCTATTTTCCTCTCTCTCTCTCTCTCTCTCTCTCTCTCTCTCTCTTTCTGATTTAGCTGTATCCTCCTTTTGTTTTCGCCTAGGACTTTTTGTGAAGAAGAAGGAGAAGAAGGACACAAAGAATGGCTGATGTGAGGGCCACAAACCAAGGCGTGCCGCTGAGACACCCGCTGGCAAGTATCAATCAGTGCGGCTGTTCCCGGCTAGACTATATTTATCTCATCCATCTCTTGGTCCCTCACTCTCTGTCTCTCTACCTCTCTCTCTCTCTCTCTCTCTTTTTCTCTCTGCATGCCTCCCTTTTTCCCTCAACGTAAGTTCAGGTATCTGTGAGAGGATTGAGAGAGTGAGAGAGAGAGAGGAAGAGAGAGAGAGAGATAGACCAGTACTCGCGGACACTACACATATGTGTCGGCCAAAGCAATCAAGTGTCCTTTGCGAAAGTGTTAGAATGGAATGGAAGGCTAAAGAGTTTGGTGATAGAGCAGCTCCGCCCAGTATGCTTGAGCACACTAGAGGGCCTTGTGGCACAGAATATTCAACTCTTTCTGTCTCTCTCTGTCTCTTTCTCTCTCTCTTTCACTCTCTCTGTCGCTGTCTCTCTCTCCTCTCTCTCTCTATGTCTGTCTGTCTCTTTGACATCCACTCTCTCTCCCTCCTCTTGAGCTGCTGCCTCCAGGCAACCCATGAGGCAATGATAGGAGCGGATAGAGCAGAGGCTCCTAATCCACTCGACGACGGCGTCACACGCGTATATGGCTTCTCGGCGAGCAATGAATCTGGCCCGGATTCCGAGCGTGAAAGGGAGTAGACGAAGAATGAACGAGAGAGATAGGGAGAGAGAGAGAGAGAGAGATAGGGAGAGAGAGAGAGAAGGCTCTTGTCAAAAAGAAGGCGCAAAAGCATCCCGACGTGCTTCTTCTCGTCCTCTCTAAAAGAAGCGCTCATCCCCCCCCCCTCCCCTCCGCTTCAGTTCCTCTCTTCACTCATTGCCATTGCCGATTTTACGTCTCTTAGCACGCTACATAGTGCTGTGCTGTGAGAAGAAAAGAGAAGACAGCAGACTACTTTTAAACGCACGTGAAGAAGAGTTTTACTCTTCGCGATGTACATGTTCATATTTTATTCTCTGCTTCTCTCTCTTGCTCTTCTCTCTCTCTCTCTCACTCTTTCTCTTTCATTCTCAGCTTCTATGTCTCTCTTACATTTCTCTCTTTCTCTCTTCTATCTGCTTCGTTCATCTTCCATTCTCACCTTTCTGCCCTTCCTTCCATATGTCACACAGCGCCTCAGGGCTGCACTGCAAAAGTGAACACAAGAGAAGATCCATTATTTGCTTGCCCCCCTTTTATCCTTCTCCCTTTGAATGCAATCACAAGATCTGCTCCTTCCTTCCATTCTTGGCTTTGCCAAGAGTCAAGCACATTCTCTTCGTGTGTGTCTATGTGGCGCGCGTGCCTGATATTGCGGTTCGTTTTAATCTGTCTCTCTGTGAAGAGATTCGAGCCGAGGAGAAAAGCCGAATCCTAATTCAGGCAGCAGAGCTCAGAAGGAAAGGAAGAGGCGGAGAAGGATGAAGATGATGAGTATTTCTTGACGGAAGCAACGAGGAGGCACCGCCCTTCATTCAGGCTATACCTCTCTTCAAGCACATCCTTCTGGAAGCGTGTCCGGTATATCTCCTGTACAGCTTCAGCTCACAATCAGACTCAGTGATAAGTTCGTTGTGGAAAGGATTTCGTCCCCAGACTCGTCAATTTCGTCACCGCGACTCCTTAAACGATGCCTTCATCGGGCCACTTCAACAACCGTTCAACAATGTCATCGCTCAGCGCCACTTCTCCCGTCCACTGCAGTCCTCGGATGCGTCGGCTGGCTTCTCGTCTAGCTTCCATCATTATCTCCCTCGATCCGCCATCCCCACCACCGGTGCAGTCGCCAGAGGATTGTGTTGAGCTGGCGTTTTCGACGACGGAGAACTCGTCGTCTCCACCACCCACAAGGGAAATGATCTTCCTGCAGGTTTGATCCTTTCTTTTTTCATGTCTGCCTTAACAAGCATAGCATAGTGCTGAAAGGCCTTTGCCTATTCGAAACATGAATTAGAGGCTAATTCATGTGACGCAGACATTCCGGCCGGCTTGTTGCATTCGCTTTCATCCTATTTAGGATAAAAGGAGAGACCGAGAAGTGTGCTAGAGGGAGAGAGAGAAAGAGAGAAAGAAAGCAGAGAGAAAGAGAGAAAGAAAGCAGAGAGAAAGAGGGAGAGAAAGAGAGAAAGAAAGCAGAGAGAGAACGGACAAAAAAGAGACGCACGTTTTTCGTTTGCGATCCATGAAGAAGCTCGCGTGTATGATGCGCCGAGAACATGGCAGAGCAGCGTTTGTCTGGCGTGAATATCGGATAGAAAACATAATTAGAAGCAAACGTTGTGCTGCTGCGATGGGTGCAGCGATAAGATAGCTGCAGAGTGATGGTTGTTCAAAAGTATGTCGCGTTTGCGGAGTAAATAAGAAGAAGCTCTAATGTGATGCAACTCTGCGTTCTCAGATTGCTGTTCTGATTATCCCCACATTTGGCGTTCCCCAATCTTGGGGCTATTATTAGCTGGCCGCAACGATGTAACGGATACTCATCTACTTATGACTGCAGCCGGCTTTAGCGCTTCCTTGGGGAATCGACAGAGATCTATGAGATCACTCGGATAGTGTGTAGCTAATCGTAGCTAAAGCTTAGAAGATGCGTACAAATGCTGTAGTAGTGTGTGGAGTTTAATTTGAGGCTTCTTTGTGCTGTCCTCCTTGTGCCTTCTCTGTTTTTGAACTCTCCTTTGTCAGAGTTGGCACACTGAAGAAAAGCCATATTTCGGAGTTGCTTGTTTTTCGAAGAAGGCTCGTGACATTACGTGACATTCCGCTTGACTTGTACGCTACTCTAAAGTCATGAAGATATTGCATTAGGCGGGTGGATATATTTCCTCGAATAGCAATTTCATTTGCCTCCGCGACTTGTTATTTAGACTGGGCTTCCTTATTATGTGTGTTACATCTCTTTCTGCCTCGCTTCTTACATTGAATTCTTATTGCAAAGAACAACTTTTCCAAGTGGTTGGGCTGTTCAATTGGTGAGTGAGAGATACTCTTAATTTAAACCGATGAGAGGATGAGCCTCTGCAACTTGCATGTATGTAGCCAGTACTGCTTCAGTAGTGATTACGATGCAGAAAT
This sequence comes from Allodiplogaster sudhausi, assembly GCA_945643635.1. Lineage (NCBI taxonomy): Eukaryota > Metazoa > Nematoda > Chromadorea > Rhabditida > Diplogasteridae > Allodiplogaster > Allodiplogaster sudhausi. The sequence continues at coordinate 356,775 of CALZFC010000301.1, read as the reverse complement.
GGATGGATATGTGTTCTGTGGCCTATAATTGGTTGACAGAACTAAACATTAGCAGAAACCAAGCTGCAAATTGGTTACACCCGATGGACATTTCCCCATCAGAGCCTAGGATGAACGTCCTGCGATGAAGCTTAAAATACGTACGAACGCCTGTTGAAAGATTTGTTAGAGTGGTGGATGTAAGGGAAAAGAAAAGAAAGAAAGCTGTGCCGCACAATTTTCAAAGCCTCTGCTGCTGTGGTTCAGTCCGCTCGCTTCACTCGAAAAAGAGGCGCGAATTCAGAATTTAGTTTTGATTTTCTTTATTTGAAAAATACACAGGTGCCTGGCGTGGACCCAGAAGAGCAGCCTCGCCTCTGTTCGCCGCCACCAGATCGTCGAAGTAGCTACGCATCAACGTCATCTGACATCACGCTCCCCTACTCGGCATCCTACCAGAATCTCCTCCTCTCACCCCTGTGGACGAGCAGCGGAAGCAGCCGGCGTGGCAGCTTCTATCCGTACTACGGATACGCAAGCGACGATTGCGAGACGCCGCCGAACGAGGCGTATCTGCCAGTGAGACCGCGGAGTGCCCAGGTGGGCGCACCATTTTGAGAATTGGTCTTCGTTTCCGATTTAAGGAATTATAACGCATTAGTTGGAAGTAATCTGTGCAGGCTTAGCGCTATGTTTTGGAAAATCTGTTTAAAAAAAGGCAATCTAGTAAAGACATAAATATCGCTTTAGGAATATTGGCTGTTAGGATTTGCATTATTATTATGTGAGTTGAATGGGGTTAGTTCCATTATATTCTATTTCAGGCTTATTTTCGTATAGAGATATTGAGACTCTGTCTCGAGGTATATGTTTTCAATTGATTGTCTTATAATCCGACTTTAAAATTGAATGAAACATGCATACATGAATGCCTGAAGAGAAAATGGTTTCCGGTGCAGTAATATTTGCCATTATCGGAGATATCAACTCGTGGTCAGTTTACTAGAAAAAGCTCGCTGTTTACATTGTTGAAGAGGGCAATTCTGACGTTATGTGTTAGTGTCTGGCAATAGTCTGGATGAAAGAATTACAGTAACCGTGTGATATGATCCCTTTGTCACAAGAAAAATAAACGGATTGTCTCTGGAATAACAAGAATAAAGAGCAACTGTTTGTTTCACATGTTTGAAAGTGTCTGTAAACAAGGGGAAAATTAATTGTAATAATGACGTTATAGTTGGAGTTAATTATAATGAAAAGGAACTGCCTATGGGAAAAATATATTCTATCTAATTAAAATAAGTTTTATTTGTCGTTAAATATTATAATACGAAATTGTAAAGAAAAAATGTATAATATATTAACAAAATATAAACTTACTTCATACATACAGAGCACTCCTGCCGAGTGCATCTGTGTGCCGCCCGTTCTGCTCTCGCCTGTTCTCTCTCGGCCTCTCCGCTCGCAGTCAGCCGCTTCGTCGCCTCTCCCAACGAGAACTTTGGTATTTCCTTTTTTTTTATCGAGTTATTTTTATAACTTAATTTTTTTTCTATTCTTTCAAAAATATTTATAGTGAATGAAAAATTTATTCACAATTTAATGAATAATTTCTTTATTTCGATAAACCTCTTCTATCTCAGCCTCACTGGCCGTCATTCTCTTCCTTTATCTTATCGTATTCTCATACTTTCACTTTGATCTACAGGGCTCATTTTGATCTGCAGGGCTCATTTTGATCTGCAGGGCTCATTTTGGTATCTGCAGGGCTCCGACTCGGATGGCGACATTAGTGTCATCTGGCGGAGTGCGGCCAGTCGCAGAAGCCAGGGCATCGAGCGACGTTAGCCTTGTTTTAGCATCTTAATTATTCAATTAATTATTATTTTTCCTTAATTAATTAATAGATCACTATATAAATCTATGTCGAACTACCTTTTTTTATTCTTCTATAAATTTTTTCCACAGATATCTTTAATTATGTTTTATACGTGTATTGAAATTTTTTTAAAGAAGAAGTGTTGAGCGTAAAAAGTGCTTCAAAAATGTATAATGAATTTATAGAAATTATTATCAATTAAAGCATATTTCAGTGAATAATGGATTTAAATTAATAATGAATGTGTCATTTGTTTCTTTCCTCCAGACGGCTCGCGCACGAACACGCCGACCATGTCTCCGATTCTCAATCGCAGCACGTCTGCGTCCAAACTGGCGGCTTCTTTTGGTAATAAAGAATAATTTTAATTAAACAAAAATTTTTTTTTAAGCTCACTCTTTATGTTGTACTCCTAGTCGCCGGCGGCAGTTTTTTTGTAATAGACCCCCCGGGCGGGGGTCTATTTTTCTAATAATTGCCCCCTCCCTCCTCCTAGGGTGGTTCTATAACTTCTAATAAACCCCCCCCCCCCTCCCCGTTGACTTCTACAAGAGTAAATGAGAAGATATAACTATTCTCTCGCACACAGCGAATCGAAGCAGCTCCGGCTCGAGTCTTCTGTCGGCGAGGAATCTGCTGCGCCGTACGGATTCAGACGCAGCCGAACAGCAGAGGAGGCAGCGGCAGCGAAGGGGCAAGAGGAGGCCGTCCTTTCTCTCGCACGGTATTAGTCATTTTATTCATCATTTCGTTATCTTTTTTTAAATAATAATATTATTATTATTATTATGTATTTATTAAATATATTAAAAAAAAAAGGAATTTTGAAGAAAGAAAATATATTTAAAACTGGCGAATACCTAGTATTCGCAAGCTATTACAAGCGAATATATAAGTAGTCGTATACAAAGCGAATGCCAAGCCGGATTGTTCACGCAGCAGGGAGTGTGTGCTATTTCAAGAGTTTCTTTTTGCGCACGTAGGGAAACCTGAAATGTTCGCTCTCTACACGGTTGTGACGAGATGGAAGGCTTCTCACCACATCAGGAAACTTACTCTGCCAATTTTAATTTATATCCTCTCTCTCTCACATTCTCTGTCCTCTCACTCTCCCACTCTCCTCTCTCTGTCTCACCCCTCTTCCCTTTTCTCTCTTCCTCTCTCGCTCGCTCTCTCTCTCTCCCAAGATTGTGTCTTTTCTGTGAATGTTGTATCTAGGATGATTCTGTGAAAGAAGCTTCCGCATGAATCAAACGTTTCTTCACGTCATTGAATTTTGCAATTAACTTTTCTAGGGCTTTGTCGAGATGTCCGCTCCCTCTCTCTCTCTCTCTCTCTCTCTCTCTCTCTGCTTCCTCTCTCTCTCTTTCTCTCCCTCTCATCTCACTCTCACTTTTCGGCTCTCCCTCCTCTTATCTTCATCTTTCTTTCCTCCCATGGATCTCTCACTCTCACTGTGATATTTTGTGATGTGCTTGCCGGCAGGAGAGGTCGTGCCCTTTCGGAGACTACCACGCTGCTTCCAGTTGAATAGCCTAAAGAGTACTCGGGAGAAGTCTTGATTGCAACACGATTAGCAGCACACAGCGGCGAATTTCTTGCTTTGTCTCTAATCTCTCTCTCTCTCTCTCTCCTCTCTCTCATCTCTCTCCACACTCTCTCTCTCACCTCTCTCCCTTCTCTCTCTCTCTCCACTTTCTCTCCACCCTCTCTCTCTCGCTCTCTCTCTTTCTTTCTTCTCTTTCTCTCTTTCTCTAACTCTTCCCTCTCTCTCTCTCCTATCGCTCTCTCTATCTCTCTCTATCTCTCTCTCTCGGCCTTCTGCCTTCCCGATCTTTCTCTCAGATCTTGCCATTGGCTTTGCCTTCTGGCCCCAAGATGACCCCTAACTAGTTAGCAAGCGTGATTAGTTGTCTCCTTTTTCCCGTCTGTCTCTCCGTTTCCACTCTCCTTGTTTTGTCACCACGAGTAATCTTTAAGTTTAAAATTAGATCTGGTTTTAATAAAGATTTCTTCCTATTTTTAAAAAATTTTTTTTAAACTATCTATCCAAGTAGCATGTGTTAAGCATTAGACATATTTTGTCTTGTATATTCTGCCGGCCTTTTCCTTCGGCACCGATCAGTAGTAGGATATGCGTCTCTCTTTAAGCAGTCGTGAATCGAAACCCGTTTTGAAAGGCAATGACTTTTCGGAAATGTCAACATTATCAGGGCGGATCACTCACGTGTTCATTTTTCTCTTCATTTTTGACCGGAAGTTCTTTCCATATGCTTCTTGAGACGGAGTGTCTTTTGCCACTTAATTCTAGTACTTGGTGAGAAATAATTTCTGAAAATGAAGAGGAGTATGTACTGACCTCTTCCCGATTCTTCTTCACCTTTTTTTAAATGTTATCTTCAATTAGTCATAGCATG
>CALZFC010000301.1:345000-347500 GCA_945643635.1 Allodiplogaster sudhausi | reverse complement strand
GTTATATGATTACTATCTTCTTTTTTTTATTCTTCTAGTGCTACCAAGAGAGCAACAGAAGCAGAGCTCCTTTTAAGAATATAATAATTTTTTAAATTTTATTATTATGTATTATTATCAGGATTATTATGTTATTATTATTATTATAATTTTAACAGCGGACCCGGTTAAAATTGAAGTGAAGTTAATCTTTTCATTATTTATTGTTTTGGAGACAAATGGTTGTGACGTAGATTCGCTGGATATTATTATGTGTCATCAGAAAGTAGTTAGTTCTTTTTTTTTAGGATTAATTCTAAAAATTCTCGCATTCTCATATCCTAGTCTATCCTAGTCTTATTCAATAGACATTCTGTCGAATAATGTGTGAGTTGAATGTGAATTGGGGCGTTGAGGAAGCGGGCAGTAATGTAAGGTTGGAGAGGGAGAGAGAGAGAGAGAGAGAGAGAGAGAGAGAGCGAGCGACAGAGGGAGAGAGAGAGGAAGATGTGGAGAAGAAAGAGAGAGAGAGAGAGAGAGAGAAATAGATGAGAGAGGGAAGAGGGCGCGCAGAAAATTGTCATCTCGCTCTGCTTTGCCGATCGCACTTCACGCATCATCCAAGTCACCTGGTACTTGCTCACCTACTGCTCATCCGTTCGCTCTCTCGCTTACTCTCTCTCTCTCTCTCTCTCCGCTCAGCCTCTCTTTTTATCTCTGTCTTTCTTTCTCTCTCTGTCTCTCTCTCTCTCTTTCTCTCTCCATCTCTCTGGCTCTCACCCTGCCTCATCCATGACTCTCCTCCATCCGTGCATTAGCCACTTGGCCGTTCTCCGGCTTCCAGTCACTCCTCCGCCCGTTCATTCCCTCTCTTCCCCTGGCTCTACCCTCTTCAGTCTCCTCTTCATACTCGTGTACATCTATATTTCTTTCTATCTCGAAGTCTCTCTGTCTTTCGTTTCTCTCTCTCTCTCTCTCTTTCGTCTCTCTCTCTCTCGCTCTCCCTCCAACGGCTCGCGCTTTTGCACTTATGAGCAAAGCTGCTGAAGCAGCCAGCCATCCGCTGCAATCCGCCCTGGCTTGTCCTCTGTCATCCCCAGGTCTGTCACTTTCGCCTTCAGGCAGTTGACGAGAAGAGAGAGAGAGAGAGAGAGAGAGAAAGAAAGATAGAAAGAGAGAGAGAAAGACAGAGAGAGAGAAAGAGAAAGGTAGAGAGCATCAAAAGATTGTGTGAGAGATAGATAGGCAAAGATGAAAAGTAAAACGAATCTACACAGTGAAAAGAGTGAGGAAGGCTTTGGATTTCATCAAAAAGTGCCCCGTTCTGTCGACTGCCGAGGTGTTCTTACTGTATAGTTCTCTTTACCTCTCTCTCGCTCTCTTTTTCTCTCTGCCTTGCTCTCTCTCTCTCTCTCTCGCTCTTCATTTCTCCATTTATCACTCTCTCCCCCTGCTTCTCTATTTCTCAATCTCTCTCTTTCTCTCTCTCTCTCTTTCTCTCTCTTTCTCTCGCTCTCTCTCTCTCTCTCTCTCTCTCTCTCTCTCTCTCTCTCTTTCTCAGTGGTTCCAACCCATTCTTTCTAATCTGCAAGGATGCGGGCGGATGCGGGTGTTCCTTGCATTCTTTTTGCATGTCCTACCAGCCACAGTGTCACTCATTCTTCTCCATTCTATGCCATTTAGGATGGTGGCTTCCAACGCAGACCCGCCGGATATGCCAGCTGCTGCCCCTTTACTGTTTCCTTTCTATCTCTGGATCTCCTTTTCTCTCTCCCTCTCTTCTTTCTCTCTTGCTATCTCTGTCTCACTCTCTCTCTCTCTCGTTTCCTTCTCTCCCTTGTTTATCTGCCACCTTTCTACTTGTCTAATTCTATAATCACCTCTCTCACGCATTCCCCCCCCAAACGTTTCTCCTCTGCGCAGAGTGGTGTGAGAGGTTATCTAAAGAACCCCCCCCCCCCTAATCTGTTCCCCCGTTCACAGAAGCCTAGAATCATTGTGAATAATTCTGTGAGCGCCCTCAGGGAAGTAAAGGCGGACGTTTCTTCTTCTTCTTCTCTTTGGCGGTGATATTCAAACAAGCAAGATGGACAAGCGGAAAGTTGTTAGGATCGAACATTTGATGTACCGCAATCTCACTCCTTTTCTCTCTCTCCCTCTCTCTTTCACTCTCTTCTTAACCCTCCCCCCTCCTCTCTCTCTCTCTCTCTTCCTCCTTCTCTTTCTCTCTCACTCTCTTCTTAACTCCCTCTCTCTCTCTCTCTCTCTCTCTCTCTCTCTCTCTTTCCTTTCGAGATTCGATTCAGCTACTGGTCTGACACTGTTTGATTGTGAAACGGCGCAGTAGTTTGATTAGCTGTATTCCAAGAAAGATGAGACAAGATTAGTGAGAGTAATTTAATCTTACAGTTTTGTGCGGTCTAATTATTCTAGAATCGCCCACCAAACATCTCTTTTCTAGTTTGTTCCGTTCTGTGGCTGCGGGGGCTATCCTTTGGCCTACTCTTTTGCTTTCTCCTTC
>CALZFC010000301.1:320000-342500 GCA_945643635.1 Allodiplogaster sudhausi | reverse complement strand
GTGATCGTCGAATTTTAAATTCGCGCCGAAAATTCCGTACCGCCCAAATCTACAGTAACCGCTAGGAGCTCTAAAGCCTAATAAGCATCAAGATGGTTGTAATGCGCAAGTATGGCACAATGTCCCGTCCTTGCCGCGCCTTCACCGACGCCCCTCCAGTCTCCATGGCACAATCAGCGTACGGTAGCTTCGGAGCAGGACACGGTAGTGGCGCCGCCCCGGGTTACGGTAGCGGTTCAATCATGTCAACATCCTTACACGCCTCGGGCCGCACATCAGCGGGCAGCGGCAGCCACGGCAGTGGCAGTGGCAGCTGCGCTGCCTTCGAGTGGCGCTACCATAGCCTGTCCGGAAGAGCAATGACGGTTTCTCTGGCCAGATCGAAGAGGAGTCAGCAAGACTGTCACTGATTCTTCATGATTACTTGTTGTTTTATCTTTTTTTTAATCGTCTATAATAGAATGTATAATATGTAATTATGCGCGGACAATCTGGCAAAAATCTTCTTTAAAAATCTTCTTTTAAAAAAATTATACAAGAAATGTAACATAAAATTGCAGTAAATATAATTTTTCCTGCTAGTAGTATTTGTTATGAAGTTTAAATGGGTGCAGTTTTACATCTATTGTTATGAAAATTTGTATATTTAATTTGATGTGCTAAAAATGTTAATGATTAATTAATTTATTTTATTTTATTAATGTATTTAAATTTTTACTTATTTATTCAAATTAATTAATTATTCTTCCAGGCATGTGCTCGGAGACATCGGTGGATTCGTGCTCATCTTCCTCATCAAATATCGCACGTCTGCGAACTTCACTCGGCCACTCAGACCCTCAGGTTTTTTTTTACACTTTCAGATCCAGTTACAAAAATCATAATTATAATTAAAGCGCACTTAATTAGTAGTTATTATAATATGTTTATTTGTAATTAGAAAATGATAGCAAAATTTAGTTGTTGTATATAAATAATACATGGAAATATAGTATATCTGAGCGAGTAGTAATATATAAAAAATACTTTTAAGAGAACATAATTCAGAGGAATAAAATCCATATTATATGATTCATATATAATATATATTTTATTCCTCTGAATTATGTTTTTATTGAAATATAAACAGAATTCGTCGTTTTAAGATCTCGGCCTCAATCCACTCGAGCCTCTCGCAACAACAACAGCAGAGTTCAGCAGCATCGGCAGCTGGTGGAGGTGTCGGAGGTGGAAGTGGAAGTGGAGCACCCCTGCCTGCCGTTCGTCTCCGGGTACGACAAGTCTTTATTTATTTCTAAAAAATTTTTAAAAACTATTATTTTTTAAATGTTTTTTTTGGGAAAGAGCAGATGAATCATGTATAATATGGATTTTATTCCTCTGAATTATGTTTTTATTTTGTTCTGCGATCGATAGGTTGACCAATCCTGTGAATTGTGCCTTCTTTGTAATTTGCAATTCTACACAGTCGTTCCATTGCATTTTCGATACACTTTGGTAGTAATGAGAAGGTTTAGGTGAGAGATCGGAAAACGAGAGAGAGAGAGAGAGAGAGAGGAGGGAGAGGAGAGAGAGTGAGAGAGAGAGAGTGAGTGAGAGAGAGTGGATGGAAGGAATATAAAATAAATTGCGCCCACTAACATTGAAATATTTGTTCTAGTACTGTTTCTCTCTATGTCTTCTGATACCCCTTCAGTTGCTCCGTTTTCAGTTCTGGGAGATAATTGGAAGCCAAAAAGAGCTGTGCTGCCTTCAAGGCATGTTCTCAATTTCCCCCCTATTCTCACTGATGAAGTGGATCGCATGAATGGGCTGACTAGCCGGCCGGCTGCCACATTCTGCTAGCAGAACACTTAAAGTGTAAGTGGCAATATTGGAATGAATGCTAGACGAGGAAAGGGCAAGTAGGGAGAGAGAGAGAAAGAGAGAGAGAGAGAAGAAAAAATAGAGAGATGAAGAAGAAGAGAGAGGGAGAGAGAGAAGAAGAAGAAGAGAGAGAGAATGAGAGAGAGAGAAGAAAAGAGAGAGAGAGAGAGAAGAAAAAAGAGAGAGATGAAGAAGAAGAGAGAGGGAGAGAGAGAAGAAGAAGAAGAGAGAGAGAGAATGAGAGAGAGAGAAAGAAGAAAAGAGAGAGAGAGAGAAAGAGAGAGGGAGAAGAAGAGAGAGAGAGAGAGAGAGAAAGAGAGGTATCAGACAACGATATAATTGCACCTGCCGCTTGCAAAGTCACTTTAGAAGCCTATGTGAAGTTTGGTTGATTGATCTCTCTCTCTTCGAAAGTCCAATTTACATTTATATTGTAGTCTGTAATCAGGTATTATAGTGATAGCTGTTTTTATTTGTATCCTTTGTACGCTCGTTTTTAAAGGAGCTTACTAATCTGTGACTTTTTCTTCTTTTCCTGTTCACTTGCCCCTCTTCGAATACTACTCGACAAACTTTACAGCTTCTGAGTCTGACACCAACACCAGGAAATGGCATTTGTGGAAAGGAGAGAAGAAAAGGAAAGGATTCTCGGAAATGTGAGGTAATAGCTCACGTATTTCAATGCTGTCGATCAAAAACAGAGGGCTGAGAGGAGAGAGAGAGAGAGAGAGAGAGAGAGAGAGAGAGAGAGAGAGGTTAGGGATGAGAAAGAAAGAAGAGAGAGAGAGAGACGATAAAGAGATAAAGATAAAAGAGAGAGAGATAAAGATAAAAAGCGAGAGAGAGAGAGAGAGAGAGAGAGGTTAGGGATGAGAAAGAAAGAAGAGAGAGGCGATAGAGAGATAAAGATAAGAGAGAGAGAGAGATAAAGATAAAAAGCGAGAGAGAGAGAGAGAGAGAGAGAGAGAGAAAGACCTCCTCTAATCTGCCCCACCGTCTAGTGAATATGTTGGCAACATTAGGGCTGAAAAGGACTTAGAAAGGAGATATATCATAGAACCACTCTTTTCAATAGACGCGAAATTCTAGAGCTCGGATTCGGAGAGAGAGAGAGAGAGAAAGAATAAGAGAGAAAAAAAGAGAGAGTGAAAGAGAGAGAGAGAGAGAGAGAGAGAGAGTGCCCTCGTGGTTTCATAAAGAGAGAACGTTCGTCATCATTCCTTTGAAAGAAAAATGGATTATGAAACTCTGCATATACGAGCGAGTTTTGGGAATGAATAATCTATCAGGCCTGGAATGCCATATTCTTGAAGAACTGAGAAAACTTTGTCATGATGAAAAAAAAAAATAGAAATATTTCTCTGCTTTGTTTTCTTCAACTAACAGCATAGAGCAACGGCATAGATTGTGTCAATGGTTTCTCCTCTTTCCTAACCATAAGATGATGAAGCCAAGGAACGATAGAACGATCATTTCTTACCGCGCTCCTCTCATTCCTTGTCAATCACATTGGCGACTGATTCGATGTCTCCCATTCCGAGCACTGCAAGGAAGTCTATTGGCTATCGGGCATCCTCCTTTTTGCTGCTTGTGTGCTAGGAGGGCTAAAAGAGGAAGCAGTTTGGGAGAGAGAGAGAGAGAGAGAGAGAGGAAGAGAGAGAGGGAGTGAGAGAGGGAGAAAGAGAGGGAGAGAAAAAATGGGAGATAGAGAGCGAGAGCGTGAGGGAGAGAGAGAGGGAGAGAAAGAATGAGAGATAGAGAGCGAGAGGAAGTCCAACTGCCACCCGGACGGAGATCTAACGAGTTGCCGAAAGAAGTGTGTGCATCACGAAGATGCTTCTTTTCTGTTTCTCAGTATGTCTCTCTCTTCTCTCCCTCTCCTCTCTCTCTCTCTCTCTCTTTTGCTCTCTCTCTCTGTCTCTCTCTCTCTTTTCTCTCTCTGTTTTGCTCTCTCGTTCTTGCTCTCTCCAATTCTATCCCATCATGTCCCTCTTTCTTCTCTCTCACCATCAGCTTGCCAGTCTGCGCTTTAGCCGGTTCTTCGTTTTGTGCTCTCTTAAGATCTTCCAACTCTCTGCTGTTGAAACCCTCGTTAACAGAGTCTAACAATAAGTTGAGTTGAATCTCAAGCTTGATAGAGACACTTAAGAAGAGAGAGAGAGAAGGAGAGAGAGAGAGAGAGAGGGAAGGAGAGAGAAGGAGAGGGGGAGAGGGAGGGACAGAGAGAGACAAAGAGAAGAGTGGAAACGAGAGAGAGATGTACTCTTTCCACTTACAATTAGAGCCACACCGGAATAGGGAAACCACGCTACATCGTTGAGAGAGAGATGTCATCCAATTGTACATGATGACAAATAAATCCTAAATTTAAGACGGCTATGAGCCGGCTCTTTTAATGGAGTAGAAAGAATGTATTCCATCAATTCTGGAATTGGAAAGGAGAAGAAAAAACAGAACAAAAGGAAACCGAAATATATGGATTCGGTATCCTTCAATATCTCACTTCTTTCCTCTCTGTCAGCCTGGAATGAGGGGAGATGAAGAAAGAAGAAAAGTCATCTCATGAATTCAGAACTGGAGGACGACGTCCGAGCCTCTTTTTATCTCACTCTGTCCTCTCTCTCTCTCGCGCTCTCTTATCTCTCTCACTCTCTCAATATTGCTCACTATTTCGAGTTCCCTCTCATTCCTTGCCATCTCTTGCTACACACTCTCTCGTCGGTCGAAGTCGCCTCTACTACTGCAATAGGCTGCACCACTGCAGAAAGAGGATTAAGGCAAGGTGTGGCCAAGCATAGTATAGCATAACTAACTACTCCTCCTTATCTTTCTTTTCTTTCTACCTATCTCTCCTTCTCTCGCTCTCTCTCTCTCTCACTTTCTCTCTCTCGCTCTCTCTCTCTCTCTAACTGTCTCTCTCTGTCTGTCTCTCTCTCGTTCTCTATCACGTGATTTCTCTCCTTTCTCTTTTCTCTCTCTCTCCCAATCTCTATTTCTCTGTCTCTGTCTCTCATTATCAACTTTTCTGGCTACGTTTGCTGCTAATCTTCCCGAAGCCATATACCTTGGGATTTCTATCATCTACGCCAAATCCGGCCCATCTTTAAATGAAGCATAGTTGACAAAAAGTTTCGATTTATCAGGATAGATTTCGTCTCACACACTTACAGACTGACGTCATGAATAAAACGTAAAGGGGGAGAAAGAGAGAGAGAGAGAGAGAGAGAGAGAGGGTTGGGAGAGAGAGGCAGAGAGGGAGAGTGAGCGAGAGAGAGAATCGATGAGAAAGAGAGAAATTTGAGCTATGTGGAGATGAAACGATAGATAAGCATCTACTTCTTCTCTTTTTATGTTCGCTTACCTGGCAATGTCGACTGCCTCTCTTTCTGCTGCTTGCTTGCTCATCAGCCACATTATTAGCAGCCATTTCTCTTCTCTTCGAACCTGCGCTTTTCTTAAACAAGCAAAAAAGGGGTCCCTCTGCTCACCCCGTGATATGCCCTAAAAGGGTCCATCTGCACACCCCGCGTGATCTGCGCATTTGCATTTGCCAATAGAGATGTGAACTTGGCACTCTGCCAAGAGGTCACGTGCCATAAGAGGTGTGTTGTGCTCTATGTGCCTCAGGCTATTTCTAGCGGTGCCGAGGGAAGGCCACCTCAAGGCTAGCATGCGGACATCAGAAGCCTAGAGGTGTATGCTTCACTTGCTCTCCTTTGTCTGCTTCTATACCTCTCTCTCCCTCTTTCTTTTTTTCTCTCTCTCTCTCTCATTCTCACTCTCACTCACTCTCTCTCTCTCTCTCTGCGCCGTGAGCACTATGAGTAGTCTGCTTCTCTCTGCGTCTCCTCATTCATTACTACTCTCCCCATCTCTCTCTCTCTCTCACTCGGGAGCTATTCCTGGCACGCGCCGCCTCCTGCCGTAGCCGAGAAAGGGGAGCAGAGAGAGGGTGCTATTGCTCTATCGCTCTCTCTCTCTCTCTCGCTCTCTCTCTCTCTCTCTCTCTCGCTCTGTCTCTCACGCTCTCTCGTCCCCACTCCCTGGTCGCCAGCAACCCGGTCAGAGATAGTTTCACATTCACTGCGCTGTGCAGCCATCAGACGGCAGTCCTAGAAGGACTCCGTTACTCCCGACACCGGCCTTCTTCGTCTGCTTCAGATTCTGCTTCTGCTTCTCTCCTGTCCAGCTTCACCCCGCGCTCCCCTCAAGGATCTCGCCCCTCAGGCTATCTCTCATCTTCCCGCTCTCATTCCCTCCGGTTGTTTTCCGGTCCGACGAGAGAGGCAGGAGAGGAGGCCCTCCAATTTACGCGCTGCGACGCGAACGAAGCATTCTCTTCGTAGATGGTAATCGGGGACTAAGAGTCAGACAGAGAGAGGAATCTTTCGTCTCCATCCTCGTAGACTGTGGAGTGGTCAACACTGTGCCGCAAAACAAATTCACGCACGTCGTTTCAGAGGAACCCTCCCTTCCAGTACGTGCTAACGAGTATATTTTGATGCAATTCCTACCAGAGTGAGGAATCCGGCAAGGAGTCTGTCTATAAACAGCCACTAAGGAGCTGTGGAAAGCACAAGCGCGAGATGGAGCATCCATACCCTGGACGCCGATATGGCGCGGGCGGCGCCGCCAACTCGACCCGCCGCTGCTCACTGCCCGTAATCCAGCAGCCATTGCTGGGCGCCAGTGGAAGCAACATGCTCGGCCTGCCCCCATCGTCGCCCCTTCTGCCGCTCGCACGACCCATGGTCATCTGGAGGACGTCAGCGTCGGCGCTAGATGAAGTGCCCGAAGGTGCTTGTGGCGGTGGTCTGCTAATACCCGGCCCACGCCGGCGCAGCCCATCCCGCTCGAGTCAGGGAAGTCTGTCAGGGGGTGCTAGCAGCAGACCCCCATCGAGGATAGGCCCCAAACTGGGCCATATATCACCCCCGACCTCGATGCACTACCTACTGGCTGTTGACCCGGCGACACGGCCGAGAAGTACTTCGAATGGACAGAATGCGGTAGGTTCTGGTGGGATTTTTCCATTCTGCCAAATGTGGGATATGGTAACTTTGAGCAATATTCAAAAAGAGAAAATAGCTATGGAATGTTGCTATAGTTGTTTCAGTGTTTCTTTACAATGAATGGTCTAAGGTTCACGACGATATAAGAAGACTTTATCCGACATGAATGCATAGGAAAGGTAGTCGTGTGCGTAATGGCTGGTTCAAGAGATGAGAAAGGAGAGAAAGAGAGAGAAAGATAGAGAGAGAGAAAGAGAGAGAGAGTATTCGATTGCGTCAACTATTCAAACTATTCATTGGGCAATCTAGTCAAAACAAGACACACCAGCCGGTGCAAATCAGCGAGCGTTGTTAAAGACCCCTCTTTAGAATGTTTACATTAAAAGTTTTCTCTATCAGTCTGACTGTCTCTCTTTCTCTCTTTCTCTCTCTCTCTCTCTCTTTCTCTCTCTCTCTCTCTCTTTCTCTGCTACTCTCTGATTCTTTCTTCCGTATCACGCACCCCTTGCAGATGGCTTCTGTTGCTGCATAAATAGTATACATGTGAGCAAGATGTTGCGCTATTTCAGGAGTGTTCAATACAAAGTTGTCTCCTCTCTCTCTCTTCTTTCTATTTATCTCTTTCTCTCTCTCTCTCTCTCTCTTCTTTCTCTTTCTCTCTCTCTCTCTCTCTCCCCTCTCACTTTCTCTCTTCTTTCTTCTGCTCTTCTCCCTTTCTTTATTGCCCGCCAAGCAAGTGCAATGAATCTCTATTATTCACGCTCTTGACATGACTGCCTCCTTCTGTCCTCCTCCTCCTTCTCCGTCCTTTGCCTGAAGGCGCATTCCTTTTCTTCTCTTTCCATCACTCCAAATGTCTCATGGATAGATGATCATTCTTTATTTAGTCTCCATTTTCTTTCTCACAAAATGCCAAATGCTCTTCTCTCTTCTTCTCCATGAACTCCACAACGCTCGATGGCCATTATTGCAAAAGGAGAACGGGATGAGAGCTACTCAAATTACACTTGGAAAAGCGCGTGGCTTTAGCGTGAAAGGGGAGTGAAGTTGGAGAGAGAGTGAGAGAAAGTTTGTGAGAGAGAGAGGGAGAGAGACAGGGAGAGGGAAAAAAGTTGGAGAGAGAGAGAGAGAAAGTTTGTGAGAGATAGGTTGCCAGATAAAGAGAGAAAGAGAGAGAGGTTGTGAGATAAAGAGAGTAAGAGAGAGGGGAAAGAGAGAGAGAGATGGAAGGAGAGAGACAGGGAGAGGGAGAGAAGTTGGGGGAGAGAGAAAGATTGAGAGAAATAAAATAAACCAAGCAATGGGAGCAGGCTTCTAATAATCCGATCCTGCCTTGATGCGCTTTCGAAGCTTCGTTCGAAAGAGGATGGCAAAAATATGTGAATCTTTGATCCAAACGAATCTTGTTATCTGCCTTTCTCTCTCTCTCTCTCTCCTCTCTCTCTTGCTCTCTTTCTCTCTCTCTCTCTATCCCTCTCTCTCTTTATCTCAGTCTCTACCTCTCTGACTCAATCTCTCTCTCTCTCTCTCTCTCTCTCTCTCTCTCTCTCAACCCATGTAGTTCCAAGCTCCGTGGTTATTTTCTGGCGAGGCTGCCCCGTCCGAATTTACATCTAGATTATTTTTGGAAGGCGTAAGAAGAGGTCTGCGTAGTACAAGTAGTCCCAGCGTTTCCTGCTTTCTTCCACCGCTAGCCTGCCTTTTCTGCCACTACGACTATGCAGAGAAATCGTGGGGCCAGGAGGTCGTATAAAATGCAAGCAGTTATTTCTCCGAAAGCAGTGAGAGATTTAGGGATTCGTATTGGAAAATTAGAGAAGAATGAATGAATATCTGCCGGATACCGTATATCTCTCTCTCTGGGGATTCAATAATGTGCCCAGTAATACGGTATCCAAAGAATTAATTCATATCATTACAAAAGGGGCTAATCCAATGGAGTAATGGAACGCGCCAAGCAATCTGGTGGAAATGAAACAGAAACACGTGGTTATAACCGAATTCATTCATATTAAGCGATAGCATTAGTGGGATCTCTTCTAATTGTGTACATCTCTCCTTTAAAAGCATTTCAAATAGCTCAGGAGACAGATGACGTAAAATACGTTCACCGAAATGTGTGTTTTCGATTTTGTGCTCTCTGTTTCATGGTTGCATGGTGGTTTAGACGAACAAGAAAAAATACTGTGGGGATTATGGAATGAGAGAGAGAGGAGAGAGAGAGGAAAGGGAGAGAGAGAGAGAGCGAGAGAGAGAGAGAGCGAGAGCGAGAGAGAGCGAGAGAGAGAGAGAGAGAGAGAGAGAGAAGGGCTTGAAAAGGGGACATGGGAGCAGGATTTTCACTGCAAACTGAAAACATATTTTCCATTCCTTTGTTGTTCTTACACGGAAGCTCAGGTATATTTTGCTAAGGAATAAGGCAAAAATTGTCCCGGAAGTACAGTTTGCAAAATGCCCATTCTTTTAGAGCTAGGATTTGTAGACAGGAACTTAATTATAGATAAAGGGAGAGCGAGAGAGAGAGAGAGAGAGAGAGAGAGAGAGAGGAGAGCTAAAGGAGATTGAGGCAGAGAAGGATCTGAGCATTTAGAAAGCAGGAAGTCTTCTGCACATGAAGGAGGTAGCGCGAGAGAGAGCGAGAAAGAAAGAGAGAGAGAGAACGAGAGAGAGAGATAGAGAGAAAGAAAGAGAGAGAGAGAGATAGAGGGTGAGAAAGAAAGAGAGAGAGACCGAGGCCACCCGGAAGGAAAGTTGGCATGACCTCATAAAGTTGGCATGGCAATCATCCATTTGTGCCCTTCTCTTCTGGATACTGTACATTTGAAGTGGATGAACACTAGGACATCACATGTTGTTGAAATCTTGACAAGAGTCATCATTATGTGAAAATGAGTTCTAGTCTTATATAAGAGTTTCCATAACTAATGCTAGTTCTGCACTCACAATCACCTTTTATCCTTGGGGGCCCGTTATTTGCGTCCAAAGATGGCAGGCTGAGCAGCTTCGACCATAATCTTGCTCCGTCTTTTCTCTAACTGTCTGGGTCTCTCCTCTATCTCCATCTCTCCCTCTCTGTTTCTTTCTCTCGTTCTCTCTCTCGCTCTCTGTTTCTTTCTTTCTATCTGTCTCTCTCTCTATCTCTCACTCATCCGATTACGGCTTTTTTTCCTTGGAGCGACTCGGGATTCCAAGGCTTTATGACGCCGGCATTGGATTTTACATTCTATTTCCTAATCCGATGTCTTGAACATCTCTCGCATCCTCTCTCTCTCTCTCGCTCTCTCTCTCTCTCGCTTTCTCTCTATCTCTTTATTTCTCTCTCTCTCTTTCTCTCTCTGTATCTCTCTCTCCTCTCTCTACAACCCATAAAAGAAGCGTCTTCAGCCGTTTTCCCCATTGCCCTTCTCTATGTACAGCGTCCTCGTCGTCCGTGGAGACAGTATAGTGCAGGCTAAAGAAGGTGGATGGATATTTCTCAGTGGTTGGCAGAGAAATGAGTAGGGGGAGAGGAGAGAAGCACTGAACGTATAGCGTGAGGGTTGTTCGTGTGTGAGAAACAGGGAGATATTTTGCTATCTGGGGGCTGAGAACGGCATTTAAAGAGAGAGAGATAGAGATAGAGAGAAAGAGAGAGAGAGGGGAGAGAAAGAGAGGGAGAGAGAAAGAGAGAGAGAGAGGGAGGGAGAGAGAAAGAGAGAGAGAGAGAGAGAGAGAGAGAGAGAGAGAGAGAGAGAGAGAGAGAGGTGAGGTTAGGGAAGAGGGTGCGAAAAAAAGAAAAAGACAGGAAAGCTATAGAGAAAGTGATATGGAATGGAACAGATTTGCCTGCAAATTTTCTCTCCCACACACACAACTTGCTCCCCGATATGACCTCATTGAGCTGCAGAGTTGTAGTCAAGATGAAAAGGTTAACAATAAGTGTCGAACGTGGGCAAATGAAATGTGAGAACTGATTTGTAAAAACGATTAAAGAATTGGATAGGAATGAACATAGTATACTCTCCAGCTACTAGTTTGACTAATTCGGGAGGCCGAAATTCAGAAGGCTTCATTAGATATATTTGTGTGCATTTACATGCATACATACACACATGCATACATACATACATACATACATACTATTCAAGACATGGTTTTAAGGCTTCAAGACATGCACTCGGACTCTCTTGGTGCAAGTGAAGCCCTTGCAAAGACGAAGCCTGCCTTTTATATTCTTCTTTCTGTAATTATAACTTGTGCCTTTCTTGATGTTTAAACGATGATGTTTTATAGCCAATCTTGAAACGCATCCGGTGATCTCTCCTTTTTTTATTTTAGAAGTAAAATCTCATTTGCAAGAGGCTTATATATATATTCCCTGCGACTTATTTGATATTCCATAGCTTATTAAATGAGCTTCATGGCCTATGTATATGTGGCCTTTAATATATTCAGCCATTGGGTTGCAAGCAAACTGCAAGAAAAGGATCATTCTAGGTGACGTAGTTTATCGGAGTAAGAAATGGGTTCTAGAACCAGAAAGGGTGGTGCTTTCTTTCAGGTGGAAAATTCGGGCACTCGAGCACTTAAACTTGCTAGACAGACCCACTACTTTATTCACGGTTTTCATCCATACTTACCTAGCTATTTTCATAAATTACCACTTATTTCTTCTTACTCTGGTCAGCCATTAACCCGTCCACATATCTGTTAACTACTCTCTCTCTCTCTCTCTCTCTCTCGCTCTCTCTCTCTGTCTCTCTATCTCTCTATCGCTTTGATGTCCTTCGGTCTCCCCTCTGTGAACAAAAAAGGAAAACGTCATCGTCCCGCACATGCCGTTATCGGCAATCTTCATGAAAGACGAAGGCCCCCATACGCTGCAACCATTAGAGAAAGACAGGAGAGAGATAGAGAAAGAGAGAGAGAAAGAGAGAATCAGAAAGAAAAAGAGAGAAGCAGAGAAAGTGAGAGAGCAGCAGACGTCAGAACTCGCGCATGCTGCTGATGCTGTTCTGGCCAATTGATGAGGGAATAGTTGAGAGAGAAAGCGAGAGATGGAGAGAGAGAGAAACAGAGAGAGAGAGAAACAGAGAGAGAGAGAGAGAGAGATAGAAAGAGGAATAGATTGAGAGGCGAGAAAGGAAGCAATGGTCCCTGAGGCAGAGAGATGAAGAGCCGGGAGGAGGAAGAGGAGCACCAGCAGCGACTGGCCTGCTTGCAGGACTCACGACACATCCCCAAAAGGGACAGCAGGCAGAAGAAGAAGAAGAATCCCTCCACAGCCACCCACTTGACTGAGTCTCTCTCTCTCTCTTTCTCTCTCTCTCTTTTTCTTTCTCTCCCTGCACCACCAGCAGTAAACGCTCTCTCCAAGCCCCCCGAGAGTGGCGCTACTCTCAGAAGGGCAGTCGTTTTGTTGATCTGTTTTCCGCCCCTCCCCCCCCCCCGCACCAGACTGCCAGAGCGGCCCGCTCGCCCCGAGGAGAAGCTTTTTGGCGCAGCAGTTTGGAGAGACGCGAACTGGGCTATTGGGCATTATTTGCCTTGCGCCCAAAAGCGGTCCATCCTCCCTAGGCTGCGTCTCGAGGCGCTCTAAAGCCATAGAGAGCCTAACCTTAAGGCTTAAGGCTTAACGTCCAAGACCTAAGGAGCCTTAAGGCTAAGTGCCTTAGGCCGCGTGAAATGCGCTTCACCACTGGCTTCTCCTCCTCGTCTCCCTCCTCGCCCGGAGGCACTCCAACCACCGCCACCACAACATCATCCTCTTCTCATGATGACTCCTCGTCACCGTGGCGCCGTTTTCCATCGATGCTGTCGCATCTCGGACTTGGCACGTTGCCAGCTGGCAACGTGCCAAGTCGCCGCCTCGCACGCCAAGCTCATCGCCGACGCTCTTCCGCAGAGCATCTGACGTCATCGTCGTCGTCGTCGTTGAAGAAGATGGCCTCAGCAGGCTATACGAGAAGGCCATCGAATACGAGCAGAGAGAGCGCGAAGGAGAGAGAGGCGAGAGAAGCGAGAGAAGAAGAGGAAGAAGAAGAGGAGGAGGAGAGTGCAGAGGGTGCTATGGAAGAGAGAGCACCAGTGACCTTCCGGAAGTGGGGCTCACTCCTTGGAAAAGCGCCAAGGACTGGCTTGACCACCTCAACAGTCTCGCGCTCAGTCAGCTGCTTTGCAATGCCATCATCACACGGCGCCACAACCTCGCCGCTTCTAGGATGCAGACTCTCGGCGTCGCCAAGCATTTGCCTTTCACCACTCGCTCAGCTTAGAGTCAGCCTCTAGGGGATACTGTATAAGGATTACGGTAGGGGAAGTGGACTTGTATATTTTCATGTAGTCTACCAGTTTTTCATAGCCTCACATACTTTCTGCAGCTTATGCATGAAGATGAATGTTATGGGAGATGAAATAATGCCCACTTTCAGCTAGCAGGTTTTCTTCGGGAGAAGTGAAAAGTAAAGGAAATGTGGTAGACTTGCTAGAAATGGGGGGGGGAGGGGTGCCAGTACTGGGTCATTCTGCTTAAATTTAAAGAAAGAGGTTGTTGCATAATTTTTGGCATTAATAAATTAATATTTGACGAATAGTCATTAATATGTTTGCTCAATATTTGACATTAATTAATTAATTAATATATTATAATTATTTATTAATATATGATATCTATTCTGCTATTTCTTGCAGAAGGACGTCCTCTCCCTGTCCTCACGAGGAGCGCGTCACTCTGCAGCACGGCGCTCTCTGAATGCGTCGACGTCGCCGGTGCTGGCGCCGCGCTGCCGCAGTCCAGCGGCGGGCAGCGGCCGCCAGCTACTCCCGACGGCGCCAGTCGGCGCCGCGTCCACTTCTGGCGCACCCTCTGGCGGCAATCGGTCGACAGCGACAGTCCCATTGAGGTTTGTTTTTTATATATAATATATATATTTTTTTTTTGTATTAAGTAAAAATGTAGTGTATTAGAAAAGCGGAAATGGAATTTTATGTAGCTGCTGAATTCTAGGCATTAGATAGAGGAGATTCGTAATTTCCCATCATTTCCTTGTTAATGGAAAGGCATGCATTCTCTTGTCTACCTCGCCGGCTTTCCTGTCTCTCTCTTTCTCTGTCTCTCTCTCGTTCCCTGTCTCTCTGTCTCTCAATCTCTTTCTCTCTCTCTGTCTCTCAATCTCTTTCGCTGTCTCTGTCTCTTCCTCTCTCTCAATCTCTTTCTCTATCTCTGTCTCTCAATCTCTTTCGCTGTCTCTGTCTCTTCCTCTCTCTCTCTCTCTCTCTCTCTCTCTCTCTCTCTCGCTTCCAACGACCGCAAATGGATGATCTATGCATCCACACCCATTCTCCTCGCCATTGCCTCCAGCGCGCCCCAGGGGAGCCGAGGGGGGATGATGATGAATGGTGTTACAGAGGAGGAGAACGAGATGAAAATTCTCTCTCTCTCGTTCTCTCTCTCTCGTTCTCTCTCTCTCTGTCTCTCTCTCTGTGTCTACCTCTCACTTCCCTATGCTTGAGCTTTTTATCTCCATTATTTCACTCTTTCTCCTGCAAATCCAAACGGAATCTGCGATAATTGGAAATTGAATGGTAATGGCAGAAATTTGCAGGGAAGCACTAATTCTCTTATCTAGTTAAGACAGAATTGAACAGAAATAATCTATTGTGAGCTTATTATGCTTTGTATCTAAATTGGGTTATAGTTTGGAATTAAGACATTATTGTCTGGGTGATTTTCAGCATTTGGATTTAATAAAACTGCTAAAATTATTGTTCGTATTTAGAAAGCATCTTCTTGTTTGATTAAGAAGATTAATTTAATTTAGAAATAAATTTGATAATAATAAAATAACAGTAGAACGATGTAATGAATGTGGTTCTCCTGAGGTATTAAATCTTTTGATGATTAAGATTAATTTTATCATGAAAATAAATTTAGTAAGAATAATAATAGAGTGATGAAGGAATGCATGTGTCTAACTTCCTGTCTCTCTCTCTCCTTCTCTCTCTCTCTCTGTCTCTCTCTCTCCCTACTTTTCTCTCTCCCTGCCTTTCTCTCTCTCTCTCTCTCTCTCTCTATCTGTCTCTCACTCTCTCAGGTCATATTCAACAAGGAGTGGCAGCAATCTTATGGCTCCGCCTGCGCATGACAACCGACGATGGTCACTCGCATCCCTGCCATCCACTTCTGGCTACGGCACTCCTGGCAGCAATTCGGCATTCTCGGTTAGAGAGAGAGAGAGAGAGAGAGAACGAGAGAGAGAACGCTAGTCTGAGTGAGAGATAGAGAGGGAGAGAAAGAACGAGATTCTGAAAGAGAGAGAGAGAGAGAGAAAGACCCAGAGAAAAAAAAAAATTAAAATAAAAATTATTTTAAAAAAGAAGAAGAATCCGCTCTCCTTTTCTGACTCACGAAGATGACCGCCTCTCGCTGCAGAGCCAGTACTCGTCATCGGAGCAGCTGAACGAGCTGCTGGACTCACTCCGACTCGGCGGCGGCGGAGGGGGGCCGTCATCGGCCCGCTTCGACTCGAACGACTCGTCGGCTGAAGACCCCTTTGGTGCTAGCGGCGGGGGTCCTGGCAGCTCCTCAGGGGTCCACCTCCCATTCAGACCCAGAAGCAGAAGCTTGACGTCAGTTTTGCGAGAAAAAAAATTAATTCCCCTTTTCATAGTTAGTAATGCTCATTTTAAATATTATTTTCTTAAGAATTATATTTTTAGGAGGGAAATTTCAATAAAATAAAATAAAATTTCAGAAGCCCCATCAAACTCGGCGCATCCGAGTGGTCCGTGGACCTTATCAGCAGGAATAGCGTGTACAAGGTTGGTGGGAAATTTTTTTTTAATTTAAATTTTAATATATATAAATATATATATATATTTATTTATTTATTTGTAGTTAGATTTTCTATTTAGCCGATTTGAAAAGAATTAGCGTACAAAAAGGATTATTTAATAAATAAATAATAAAAAAATTGAGAAAATAAGAAAAGAAACTTTCGTTCCGCTCCAGGAGCGCTTCCCGCGCGCAAAGCATCAGATGGAAGAGCGGCTGGCCACATTCATCGCAGAGAACGCGCCACTCTCCGGAGGAGCCAGCTGCGGAGTCACGGCAGCACCAGAGAATGAAGAGGAGGGAGGAGGAGAGAGCAGCAGCAGGGCCAGCTCGAGGAGGAGCATGGTATGAGAGAGAGGAAGAGAGAGAGAGAGATGAGGGGGGGAGAGAGACGGAGGGAGAGAAGCAGAGATAGTGGAACGAGAGAGGAGGAGAGAGAGAAGAAGAGAGAGAGAGAGAGGGAAGAAAAGAGATAAGGAGGAGAGAAAAAAGCAAGAAAAAGATAGAGAACTAAACACAAACGGAAAATCTTTCCTTCTTCTAGGTGCTGACTGCCGAGACGACCATCGACCCGAGTCTTCTTCGTCTCATAGCAGACGGTGCAACTCGCTTCCTGCATCATCAGCTTGTTGAGGTACTCTCTCTTTCTCTCTCTCTTTCTCTTTCTCTGTCGCTCTGTCGCTCTCTCTCTCTTCTCTCTCTTTCTCTCTTCTCACCTCTCTTTCTCTCTCTCGTTCTCTCAAAGTGCCCATTGTCTTAGATCGCCTCTGATTGCCTCGGCCGTTCCCGAGACGACACAATCACTTGCTCCTACTTTTGCGAGATGAGCCAGCGACTGGACGAGACGCTTGCTGAGGTATTTTTCTCTCACTATCACTGACCCACCCTCTCTCCTCTCTCTCTCTCTCTCTCTCTCACTCTCACACACACACACACACACTCTCTCTCTCTGCCTTTCTCTCTCACTTTCTTTCTCTCTGTCTCTCTCTCTCTCTCCCTGTGTATTATACATTGCTATTATTATGTCTCCTCGCAGGCGCAACAGAAGACGTGCGGCGAGTCGTGCGTGTTCCTCTCCATTTTAGTCAAGCAACTCCTCATGATCGTCAGCAGGCCGGCAAGGCTGCTCGAGTGCTTGGTTCGTATTTTGGCCAAGTATTATTATTGATTTTAATATTATGTTTTAAGCTAATAAAATAACAAATATATATTTATTTATATATATTTATTTTTATAAAAAATCATTTCGCAGGAATTCGATCCGGACGAGTTCTACCACTTGCTGGAAGAGGCCGAAGGCGTCGTCAGAGAACAACTCGGTTCTGGAAGCGCACGTGTGCCCGATCTGCCGCAGTACATTATTGGTGAGGGGGCGGGAGATTACTGTAGTTTTTTTTTAATATTTATTTATTTATTGTTATTTAAGCATCCCACATACGCTATTGTTAAACCCTGGCAAAACATGCTGGTATAACATAGAGAGGTAACTTCTTCCTTCTTCAAGGCAAGCTCGGACTGGACCGCGACCCGCTACTCGAGGAGGACGGCCGCGGCGTAGGCGGCCACTCGCCGCCACCGACACCAGCGCCGCCAGCGCTTGGCGCCAGCAGTTCCTCTGGTGGCCACCAGGCAAGCGGCGCCGAAGCACCCCAGAAGCAGTGGCCGAACAACCGCGCGCCTTGCGAAGACGACCTGGAATCCATTCGAGTTAGCACTTTCTCAATTAAATCAGTTATTTTGAACCGAAGTTTCCGTTATAATTATAACTAAAGCCTTAATTTAATGCTCATTGTCAGAAGAAGAAGGTCAATTAGATTGTTTACAAACAAGTAAAAAGATAAGTGTGCCATCGACGATTACCGGTATAAGTTACAAATAAGTAGTTGGCCTAGAACTAAATTTCCTCTCTACCGTATACCCGCTCTTCCTGAAAGAAATACCGTATCCTTTTCACAGTTGGTCTCGAACGGAGCGTACGGCGCCGTCTACCTGGTGCGCCATCGAGAGACTCGCCAACGATTTGCGCTGAAGAAGATGAACAAGCAGACGCTGATGCTCAGGAACCAGATTGATCAGGTATTTTTAATTCTATTTTGTAAATTTAATTTAATTTGGGAAAAAAAATTTGAACTTGCCGCCAAATATGAAGAGAGGGAAAAGCAATAATATTTAAATCAATTTATTTATTTGAATTGTTAGTTTTTGAGGAAGAAGAAGCTACTTTAAATGCTTTCAATTTAGCGCAAAAGGTGTGAACGATGCGGGAAATTTGAATTTGCCGCCAAAAGTTAAAAAAGGCGGGAAATTTGAATTGCCAGGTGTTCGCCGAGCGAGACATCCTGACGATGACGGACAACCCCTTCGTGGTGTCCTTCTACGGCTCCTTCGAGACGCGTCATCATCTCTGCATGCTCATGGAGTACGTCGAGGGAGGCGACTGCGCGGCGTTGCTCAAGAAGGCCGGCACGCTACCGATCGACTTGGCAAGGTGCCAGGAGTTTACTTTCTCTGTTTTTCTCTCTCTGTCTGTTTCTCTTCATTCTCTCTCTCTCTTTCTTTTTTTTCTCTCTCTCTCTCTCTCTTTCTCTCTCTCTCTCTCTCTCTCTACCACGCTTTCACTCTCTCTAACAAATGATTCCACGTCAGACTCTACGTGGCCGAGACGATTCTCGCCATCGAGTACCTCCACTCTTACGGAGTTGTACATCGCGATCTCAAGCCGGACAAGTTCGTCTTTAAAAAAAAATATATGTGACTTTATTCTGCTAATTTTATTGATATTTACTTTTATTTATTTCCATCATAAATGAAGAAGAGAAAAAGAACATTTTGATGTAGTAAAACATCAATGTTTCCAGCCTGCTGATCACTGCAATGGGCCACATCAAGCTGACAGACTTTGGCCTCTCCAAGATTGGCCTGATGAATCGAACGACTCTCGTCTGCGAGGGCTTCGAGGCAGAAGCGCAGCAGTTCAAGGACAAGCAGCTCTGCGGCACGCCAGAGTTTGTGTTTTTCTTCTTCTTTTTTTAAATCTATTAATTTATTACTTTTATTTATTACTATAATAATAATAGTAATTATTATTATTATTATTATTATTTATTATCATTATTATTATTAAATAAAAAATTTAAAATAAACATATAAAAGCTACTCTTGGAAAAGGGCGCGAGTTTAAAAAGAAAAGGGCGCGAATTTAAAAACGGAAAGTGCACGAATTCAAAAGTGAGTTATCCTACTCAAGGTACATCGCGCCCGAGGTGATCCTCCGACAGGGCTACGGCAAGCCGGTGGACTGGTGGGCACTCGGAGTGATCACGTACGAGTTCCTCGTCGGATGCGTCCCCTTTTTTGGCGAGTCGCCAGAAGATCTCTTCTCCAAAGTTATCAGTGGTCAGGGAGTTTTTTTATTTTATTTTATTTTTCAAACATTTTCCACTGAAGTAAATGGCTAGAATGGAATGAAGAGTGATTAAATGTGTTATATCACGGAATTACTTTTTTTTTTTACTTTTCTTCTGAGGACAAGCAATGGTCGGTAGATTTATGTGGTTGCTTTCAGCAAGTATTGGTAAAATGGTGGAGCTAAGAGAATAGTGTAAAAAATTTCATTAAATATAGACCTCGTTAGTTGATAGCATATATTTGATCAATATGGTAATAGTTTTTCATTACTTCCAGAGGAAGTCGAGTACCCGGACGGAGAGGAAGCTCTCCCAGTGTCTGCAGAGCACTTGATACGTGCACTACTAGAGAAGAATCCGGTCGAGAGGCTAGGTTTGTCCTTTTTTTAAAATTAAATTAAGTTATAATCATTAATTAATTTAAAAAATTAATTAACAACAATCAGTAGTAACGGGATAAGTCTTCCTTTTTTCTAACTGGCAGATACGAATTTAAAAAAATTGTTTGGTTAAACTAAATTTAGATATGGTATTTTGATTAATAATATAAATAACTTGGCTTTACTTGAAGTGTTTCAAAGTAAAAACAACAAATAAAAAAACAGAATATATTTGCAGGCTCCCTAAGTGGCGCGAGCCAACTGATGGCACACGACTTCTTCGCCGGACTCGACTTCAACACGCTGCTCAGACAGAAGGCGGAGTTCGTGCCGCAGCTAGAGAACGATGAGGACACTAGCTACTTTGACTGTCAGTGGACTGTATCATCTCTCTCTCTCTCTCTCTCTCTCTCTCTCTCTCTCGCTGTCTCTCTCTGTCTGTCTGTCTCGCTCTCTCTCTTTCTCCTGTCCTCTCCGTCGTTTTCTCTCTCTCTCTCTCTCTCTCTCTCTCTCTCTCTCCTTTCTCTCTCTCGGTCTCTCTCTCTGTCTCTCTTTCTCACTCTCTCTCTCACTCTAGCCCGCTCTGACCGCTACAATCACGAGGCGGAGTCGTGCGGCGAGGACGAAGCAGCCCTCGCGGCGGCCGCTCCAATGTTCCACTCCTTCTCCACTGCCTCGCCCCGCCACTCCATCGTGGGCCTCGGAGATGGACCTCTGCTTCCTCCAGAGAGAATTTCGGTGAGTTACTTTTCTTTGATAACGAGAAAAAGAAATATATAAATTGTTTAATAACAAAATTTATAATACAAAAAATGACAAATTCACTCTCTGTCACATTCCAAATTCCTTCAAAATAATGAAAAAAATTATGTGCAGAAGCTTAAAAGTTATATTCAAAAAAAACTAAAACCTCTTCTCTCGTCCAGGCTGTCCTGGCCGCCCAGCAGCAGCAACACGAGGCTACCCTTCCTCCCACAGCGTCACCGTCGCCCACGCCCTCGTCGGTCTTGGCACGAGCGCACTCGGTTAGGGGATACTGTAGTGGCAGGGATACGGTAATAGGAGGGGTGAGTAGAAGAGGGGAGTATAGGAAGGAGAGAGAGAACGAGGGAGAGAGAGAGACGGAGAAAGAGAGAGAGAGAGAGAAAGAGAGAGAGAGGTTGAAATACTGAGAGGGAGATGAAAATAAAAATGATAGCGTTACCTTTCAGAACCGCAAGGCACTCGCGTCGGCCAACTCAAGTGAAGATCACTCGACGACTGACAGCCTGAATGACGCGGAGAAATTCGTGTCGCCCATTCCATCGGTGAGAACTCTCTCTATCTCTGTTTCTCTCACTCTCTCACTCTTTCTCTCTCTCTTTCTCTCACTCTTTCTCTCTCTCTTTCTCTTTCTCTCCCCTCTCTCTTCGGCTCTCTCTCTCTCCCTCTCGCTCTCTCTCCCTGTTTCTCTCTCCAGGCCGTCCTTCTCCGCCGTCGCTTCTCAGCCGCGCGTGCCTCCAATCTCTCCACGTCGTCATCCGGCACCACTGGAACGGGTGGCTGCGGTGGCCGCGGCGGGAGCGCCATCGGAAGCGGCGCCTTCTGCGGCACGGCGCCCTCCTCCACCGACTCGTCCATCGATGCCTCCTTCGCATTCCTGGACAGGAGACACACGCACGGAGAAGAAGCGGTAGGGAAGAGAGAGAGAGAGAGAGAGAGAGAGAGAGAGAGAGATGGAGAGAGAGAAAGAGAGGAGAGGGAGAACAGAGAGAGGGAGAGAGAGAGAGAATGAAGGAGAGAGAGAGTGAGAGGGACCGCGAGAACGCAGAGAGAGAGAGAGAGAACGTAAGAATATTTCAGCGCCGCCACGATTCTGGCTCGACTGTCGCTTCGTCGTTGTCCAGACGCTCTCCTCTTCCTCGCTTCGCCATCTCATGCGATCCTGATGAGGTACTAGATTTAATTAGGTTAAAAGGACAAAAAAATAAGATGGTTAAACTGTTTTAGATTATAGCTAAAGTGCAATGAAAATATTATTATGAATTAAAATAAGTCGACAAATAATTGTAAAAAAAATATTCTGATTGATCTTTTCAAGGACCATTCCTCGCAGTCCTCTCTGCCGACCAGCGCGAAGATGTGCCAGTCACAACAGCAGCAGCAGATGGTGCATGAACTGTCGCCGGTGGACGAAGCGGCCGTGCGGCCGAGATCGGTTAGAGGCGGCTCATTAATTCATTAATTTGTGCCTTTACTATAAGAATTACTGAAAAGCGAGATCGAAAGTGACGGGGATTTCCAAAAAAGAAAAGTTTTTTTTAGTTATTGGATGTATGATATAAGTTTGTTTTTAATAAGCGGGTGCTAGAAGTAATTTTAATGACTCAAACTAATTAATTAATTAATGCTCTTAATAATGGCTACCTTTGCACAGTCGCTTGACCGTGTCTCCCACGGACTCCAGCTCGTGATTCCGTCCTCTGGCGCTTCGGTATCTTCTTCATCAACGCCGTCACATGGTAAGCAGAGAGGAGAGAGAAGAGATGGAGAGAGAGAGAGAAAGAAAGAGAGAGAAAAGAGAGAGAGAGAGAGAAGAGATGGAGAGAGAGGTTTAAGTACTGAAAACATTTAGACTTTTTGTTTTCTCAGTCGGTGGTCACGCGCCATCGCTGCCATCACCAGGCGCATGCTCAGCGACGTCATCCCTGGAAGGGGGAGGAGGACCCAGCCATCACTCCTCGACCTCTTTCATCTCACCGCACGCCCTCCACCACGCGGATGCCTCCGGCAGTCTGGTGGCATGCTCCCAGGCTCCGCCCCTCTCGCCCTCACCCGCCTGCCTCAAGGCACCCATTGTTATGAGGTACTCTATTTAAAGGAGCCACAAAAAAAACACATTTGAATTATCGCCAAATTAAAAAAAGGATTTTATGTGGTTTTTTCAAGAAAGAAAGAGGGTATAGAATTGAAGTGGAATGGAAAAAGAAAAAGATGAAATAATTTCTCCAGGAAGGGAACCTTCGGCTTCGGCTTCACAATAC
>CALZFC010000301.1:280000-315000 GCA_945643635.1 Allodiplogaster sudhausi | reverse complement strand
GTAGGAGCCGAAGGAGTGGCTGGATGCGGTCGTAGGAGCCGTAGGAGTGGCTGGATGCTGTCGTAGGAGCCGAAGGAGTGGCTGGATGCGGTCGTAAGAGCCGTAGGAGTGGCTGGATGCGGTCGTAGGAGCCGTAGGAGCCGTGGTCGTATTTGTGGGCGGTGAGAGATCCATGCAGCATGGAAAGTGATCAGTACCTTTGTCGCTATTCAGGCCCTTCGCTCCATAACTCACGAAGCCATTTGGAAGGCCATCCCAAGCAACGGTCGGCTCATTCGCGTTCACCCAAAGCTCATCCGGAATCGCGCCAACTCCTTTTCCGTCGAGCAGCCACTGGAGGCGGCTTCGCTTGACTGTCACGTTGGCCGGATCCTCTCCAGGAGCAAGAGTCACGCTGCCGACGAAGCGAATGGATACCCAGCATTTATGGATAACGATCCCCTGAAAGCATATGAGAACTAAACTCTTCATTTCGTTGGTCAGGACATTATAGGCGGTAAGTGAATTCAAATTTCCTTAATTCTAGTTCAATCAAACAAGGTGATTACCTTTGAGGGGATGATAGCATGCTTCTGTATGAAAAATTCTGTCAATTTTGCCTAATTTACTCGCTTTAGCTCCACTACGACAAGCACGCCAACCACGACACCAAGGTATGTCGGCGGGATGGGGGAAGAATCCATAAATAATATATATATATTTATATATATATATATATATATATATATATATAATAAACATAATATATATATATAAGATATACATAGTATATATATAAAATAATAATTAATTATCAGTGAATGGGAAGTTCCTCTGCCGTGTGCGGATGCTTCTGATTCTTTCCCGGGAGTCGTGGTGGTGCAATCTCCAAGCCACATCAAGATCGGCCCAGCCAAGCACTGCACTAGGTACTAACATATATTAGTGACTATATATATAATAATTAAGTTCTTATTCAATAATTAAGATCATCCTTGTGAAAATTGCTTGATATTGATTAGTGTCCATCTTTGGTGTTGTAGTGTTAAAATGATAAGATAGTCTAGATCAAAAATATTTGTGTCAGAGTGAAGATGTGCTTCGTGGGAAGCGCGAACGAAACGTACGTCGGCAAGCCGCAGGCAATCCTCGAATTCAGCAATTGCAGCCAGCACTTCAGCGGAGGTGGTGCCTTCAACTTTGGCACTCTTGATTAATTTTTTGGGTGGTAAAACACTCACGCGTTTGCCACTTGCAAAAGAAGCAAAGCAGCTATCGTTAGATCTGGCCGGATTTACGCTTCTTATGATGTTGTTATTAATATTGAGATATTTATGGCCATCAATTACCGATGATGGCCATAAATATTTCTATATAAGTAAGAACAGTTACTGAGAATGAATTTACCGATCATTTTGAGGCGACTCGAGCACCACGACGAACGGATCTCTCGCTTCGAATAGAATTACCATCACTGCGGAAGACAAAGCCTTTAGCATGAAGCATCATTCTTGCATGACATAAAAGACGTTCTTCAAAGTAGATTTCGGCACTTTTGTCACACAGCGGCCATTTTGTCATATCAGAAGATGATAACTAAAATATATCGCAACATATTACATACTGCTTGCAGTATTCTTATGGCGAAAACGGCACACTTGGCAACATTGTGGGGAGCTACCCGACTACGTCTGGTTAGCAGGACTTCTCTTCCCCGAGGAGCGGAGACTCTTGTGCCCGAGGGGCGGAACTTCCATTTAAGCTGGACATTCTATCCCTCCCTCTTTGACATGGATTAAAAGTGAATCCATGTCACGTCTCACCATAAAAACTTCGCCATTAGTTTGACAGTTCGAATTTTGTCAGTTACGAACCAACGAAAGTCAAGTTTCTTGATCTCGTCCTTGACGACTTCGTCGCTGCTTGCTTCATCTGCGGTCAACAAAGTCGCACTCGAATTCGCATCGTGTCTCACTCCGATATACTAGCATCCATCTGCAAAGAAAGTAAATGTGCTTAATATGATTTAAACTTTCCTAACGATTGATTTCATTATTCTGGAAAATTTAATATTGTGAGTAAAAACTCACGGGCCAATGAAAGTTACCAGCACTGCAAGAACAAGTCCGTGCTGGCATCCTTCGCTGGGATCTCCTCTCGTTCTGTTCCAGATGTATTCCACATTCTAGAGCAAATATGTTTTCTACTTTTGGCGTGTTCTTTTAATCGTAATCCATTATCTACATGCTTCAATCGTCCTGACTATTGTACTCGCGTCTCTCTAAATCTCCTGCTCTCTCTATCTTTTGTCAGGCAAAAGGCGGGAATTCGAAAGTGAATTTTTGGCTCCTTTAATTGAAACCTGTCAGAATAATTATTGTCAGATTAGAGAAGCGAATGGTGGTCATGCCGTATGCATAGTAGTCGAGCTGCGATGCAAAACTCTGGCCTGCTCAAAGCGGGTTAATTGCTCAACTTTTTTTCTACTAGTGCACATTTTCTTTGCTTCAATTTTTTCAATTATTTTTAATTAATATTAATTCATTTTTTTAACAAACCCATCATTGCCACTATGAAAGGCAAGAGGGTCACGAAGGCCGCTTTCCCCACGCATGTTTACTGAAAGAAAGACAAGTTACATTTTTCGCGATAAAAAATTAACAAAGTAAAATGGTAATTTTCATATGGAGTTCCATTGGTGGCGATGACCAAAGTTTACAAGATTCGCTCTCTCTCTCTCCCTCTCGCTCTCTCTCTCGCTCTTTCTCTCTCTCGCTCTTGCATTCTCATCTCTCTCTCTATTTCTCTTTCCCTTTCTCTCTTTCTATTTCTCTCTTTCTCTCTTTCTCTTTCTCTTTCTCTCTCTTTTTCTCTCTCTCTTTTTCTGTCCCTCTTTATCTCTCGCTCTCGCTCTTTCCACACTCTCACTGGGACACAGGGATTAATCTACGTTTCAAACTCTCCACTCTCCTGCCTTAGTGTCCCGCCTGTCCTCTTCCCCTTTCTCTCTACTATCAATGTCTACCCTTGTTCTTCCTACGATCCTTTCCTTCATCCCCTTCTGATGCTTATCTACTAACCCCCCAGTTCATGGCAGATTTATTAGGTGTGTTTTTGGTACATGAGTTACTGCCAAGTTAGCACATCAGTTGGCCTCCTCGCCATCAAACAATAACAGTGCATGATGCTTCTGTACATCATGGCAATAAAACATATGGCTAATGTTATGTTATCTAACATGAATCGTCAAAGTACTGTCTAAAACGCTTCAATACAGGCAATGATGATGGGATATCTTATATCGTTAAATACATGCTCTCCTTCTACGCCGCCTTGGATGGGACATGGAGGGCATGACTTCCATCCTACTGCTCTCATGATCTGCAGCGATGACTGTGCTGATCTTGCTACTGCTGAAGCTGCGCCTCCTCTCATCGAATGGGCTGTCAGGGATGACCGTAATCCGGCCTTGTTCATCAGCTTCTTGATGTCGCTGACTGCTGCGGTTGTGGAGATACGTCTCAGAATTTTTGAGCCGATATTACGTATCGTGAAAGTGTCAATTTTAGGAAGTTTTTCGGGTTTTTCGGGAAATTAAATCCGTTATGGATTTTTGATTACCATCTCCGTTATCGACGATGACTTTCGAACGGTCTGTAGATCATTTCATCTGGTAAGAGGGGAGAATCCGTCAGGTTGATGAGCGCTTTTCTACTCTTTCCCACTTGGTTTGTCTCTGCTACCATTCTTATCCTCGGTTTGTCTCTGCTACCATTCTTATCCTTGTCCTCGATCTTATCACTATGCTTTAGTAGTCTCTCTCTTCGATGTTTCCCGGTCTGCTTTTTGAACAAGGCTAATCGGCCCTTGGTTGATCAAATAGAATGTCACTCCTGCTGACACGTGTACTTGCCAATGCACTAGGACCGACCTATCTTGCCTTTTCTTGGAGAAGTAGTGACAGGGTTGTTTCGTTCTCCTCAGCCAAGCCGTTCTCCCAGGCAAACTTGCGGAATTCGTTGATACTCCTCTTGTATGCCTTGATGGTTGAGGCTGCCTTGCTTTCTCCTTTGCTCTCTCTCTCTCACTCTCTATCTGTCATGCTCTCTCTCTCTTTCTCTCTCTCTCTCTCTTATTCCTCCTATACCTGCTGTCCGTGCTGCCTCCTACAATTCATCCACTTCCTTCTTTACTCAACCTCCTTCAAGGATGAATATCCTTTGGGTGGGAGGGATGGTCTTAGCCCGAGAGCAGATTTGAGAATATTTGTACTAAATATGTTTTCTAACCACTTCTGTCATCTCTTCTTTCTTTCACTCGAAGATCTCATTGACGAGCAACTGACGTATCAATGATATGTTCGAGTGAATGAAAGAGCTTTCTTCTGATTTTCCTGGTTATACTATAAAGTCATCCTCATGTTTGTTTGTGCATTTCTCCTTTAAGAAGAGTGCACTTTCATTGTGTATTGTTTGTTATTTTGTGATTAGTCGATATTCGTGTTGCCCACTCTCCTTATTATGTGTATAGCAGTTGAAAACGTGACTTGGGATGCAAGGAATGTAGGAATTATAATATCTGCATTATTCCCTCGAGTACATCCTAAGGTAGCAAAGTTTAATATATTCCAGCCCTTTATAAGCCTCCCGATTATGGCAGTAAACTATATTCTTCTCTGGTTCTTCTCTGGCTGTTCCCGCATCGCATCTTCCTCGTTTCTCCGATATCCATCCGGTGGTTGTCAATCCCTGTGTCCCAGTGAAAGTGTGGAGAGAGAGAGAGAAAGAGAGAGATAGAGACAGAAAGAGAGAGAAGGAGAGAGAGGGAAAAGAGAAAGAGAGAGAGAGAGGGCAAGAGAATGCAAGAGCGAGAGAGAGAGAGAGAGAGAGAGAGAGAGAGAGAGAGAGAGAGAGAGTTGTGATGTGATAGCGAATCTAGTAAAATTTGGTCATCGCCACCAAAGGAACCCAATATAAAAATACCATTTTACATTTGTTAATTTTATTATCGCGAAATTATTGAACTTGTGTTTTATTTCAGTTAACATGAGTTGGAAAGCGGCCTTCGCAGCCCTCTTGCCTTTCATGATGGGTTTCTTTAAAAAAATGAATTAATAATTATTAAAAATTATTTTTAAAAAAATTGGGTAGTAGAGCACTAGTAGAAAAAATGTTGAGCACTTTGAGCTGGCCAGAGTTTTGCATCGCAGCTCGACTACTATGAATACGGCATGACCACCATTCGCTTCTCTAATCTTACATTCGACGGTGATTTCTATGAGGTACACATGTGAAGTGTGAGAGAATCGAGAACTGATTATTTCAATTAAAGGAGCCGAAAATTCCCTTTCGAATTCCCGCATTTTGATTGGCACAAGGGCGAGAGAGCATGTGATTTAGAGAGACAAAACTACAATAATAATTAAGCTAGCAATATGTAGATTGTAGATTACGATTAAAAGAACACGCCAAAAGTAGAAAACATATCTTCTCTAGAATGCGGAATACGTCTGGAACACAACGAGAGGAGATCCCAGCAAAGGATGCCAGCACGGATTTCGTCTTGCAGTGCCTCCCAGCCTGAAATTTTGGAGTAACTGGTTTTGGCAACTCTCTTTATTTCATGTGTGACATTAAAATCACAATCTAAAATCTTCTATAATAAGGAAATCTAAAAGTGTTGAGAATAATTCTGAATTCTAGCATTTTTCCCGCAAAGCGATTGAACTCAAAATTTTAGGAATACAATCGTCAGCAAAGTTTTCATAATGTTAAACACACCTATTTTCAATGCAGCTAGATGCTATGTCGGGGCGAGACACGAAGCGAATTCGAATGCGACCCTGTTGACTGCAGCAGAAGCAAGCAACGAAGAATATGTCAAGGAGGAGATCAGGAAACTAGACTTTTATTGGTTCGCAACTTTGGACCTATGCTCAAATCGCTACAGAACGAGTCAAATGTCTTCACCGAACATGCTCTTCAAAAATTCAAAAGCGCGAAAACCATTATAAAAAGTAGGTTTTTTCAGTTGACAGCGTTTTCCCTTAACCAACTTTTTTAAGGCTCTTGAATGAAAACCCTGTCACCGTTTCTGATGTGAGCCTGAAAGGAGTGGACGACAAGACAAAAGTCCGTCAGCTGGCTTACAATGTCTGGCTCGGCAACGGAAAGCTAACGGCATTTGTGGCGTCTCCTGTACAAATTGGATATGCCTGCTGCATGCGTCTGCTCTCCAACTCCTCATCCGCTCCCTCCCCTCCAACTCCTTCGTATCCGGTTTATCCCCTCTTCAACATCGGTCGCCATGACGTCACCATCCAGGGACACGAGTACAAGAATGTGCCCTATTTTTATTATGAGTGGTTCGATATCTGGAATGAAAAGCCGATCTGCCCGGATGGCTTCAAGCATGCTATCATCCCCTCAAAGGTCATTTTTGTTTGTTTGAACCAGAATTAGGGAAATTTGAATTCACATACCTCCTAGAATGTCCTCAACAATGAAATTTTGAGGATAGCTCTCATTTGTTTTCAGAAGGTCGTCCTGGTCAATAAGTGCTGGGTATCCATTCGCTTCGTCGGCAGCCTGACTCTTGCTCCTGGAGAGGATCCGGCCAACGTGACAGTCAAGCGAAGCCGCCTCCAGTGGCTGCTCGACGGAAAAGGAGTTGGCGCCATTCCGGATGAGCTTTGGGCGAACGAGAATGAGCCGACACTTGCTTGGGATGGCCTTCCAAATGGCTTCGTGACCTATGGAAAAGCGGGCCTGTATAGCGACGGAAATGTGGGACACTTTCCTTGCTGCATGGAACTGCCCCTGCCCACCACCACCTCCACTGCTCCTTCGACGACGTGTCCTACGACCACTGTTGGTACTGCCTTACCCAGCCTCTCCTCAGGTCAACAATAAGATTTTATAGCTTGTAACATTGAGTTCATTGATATTCTAGCTTGAGACTTGATGATTTGATATTATTTCGATTCAATAAGATCTTTCATTTAGGCGGCATCGATTTCTCCTGCATCGTCCCTTGGTTTCTTGTGACCTGCTTCGTAGCATCCCTCTACTTTCTTTTCCTCCATGTTATTGCATCCAAAATGCTGAATTTAAGCGGTTTCGCGGTACATAAATTTAGTTTATCCATATTCTTTCCGTTGTTGGTATGACATGCAAAAATGAAAAGGTGTGAAGAAGAGAATCAGGTTCTGACGATTCGCTCATCACATGGAATATGTATGTAGGCCCTTGAACACAGTGCAGATAGTATTGCGAGGCCGCACTATTACTGAAGTATTCAGTTAACCATCCCTCGTTAAACTAAACTGCGCTGACAAGCATCGATTGCTGGGCGACCGCGACGGAACCGCGCCGCTGCACGCTTCTCCTCTCGGTCTATATATGCAAACTAACTGATCTGATTCTATCATTCTGACACTGAAACCATTCATGCTCCGTCGATAAATGTTGCCACATATGTATATTACTTGTAAGACAGTCTTAGAGAACCCCGGCACAACAACTATGTATCTTGAGGAGATGCAGCAGTTGTAATTCACGCGGTGCTGCATTTTATGTGGAGCGGAAACCATAGTTTAAAGTTGCTCGTTTTTAGAATATATACTATTAGAATCTATGGTGATTGTATTTACCATCGCCGAGACTTCTAGTCGTAATGGTATTTTTTCTTGTGCGAGGAGGATGACGAAGAGGAAGCAACGACCTCTCTTCGTGTTCGAGCGCGTTGGGACCACAATTTGAATCTCCCGCCGTAGATGGCGTTACGGTAGATCGCGGCAGCAACTTCGTGACTTCGTGAACACGTTCGACTTGGCCAACGTATGTTCATGAATAAATTTAAAATTCAAATTTATTCATGAACATACATGCATAATAGGTTTCTTTGTCAAGATAACTATCTACAAATATATTTGTTAGGTTGTCTATAGTTCTTTCTGTCCACCTCAGCTTCTCTCACTATATCCATCTTTCTTTCTCTCTCTCTCTCATACTGTTTCTTTTCTTTCATTATCTTCTCAAACTCCACCTTCTCACCTTCTTTCTTCTCTATCACTTTCTTACGAAGTATTATTATTTTTTCTTCATCCTTTTATCCACCGTACTTCTTTATTTCCCTGTTCATCTCTAATCAACGTCGTGATGGTGTCATATCGAACTATACCCAAACAGTAATCCACCATTATAATTAATAATGCTTCAGCATAATTATTCAGCATTTACACAGAACATATAATCGGAAGAAGAAGAACATGCAGACCAGAAAGACATTGATTTTATAAATCTGCTTTATAGAAAGGGGAGAAGGGAATGGGAAAGGAAGGCGGGAAAGGGCAACCGGCTCCTAAGGTCTTAGGCTCCTTGTCGAACTTGACCCTAAGCCTTAAGCCTTAAGCCTTAAGCCTTAAGCTCTACTCGTCGACGTAGCCGAGGCGCACAAGATGGCGGAACTTGTTGAGAGAGACGGAGCAGAAAAGATCGCGAGAGAATTCAGAGACGAGCCCCTCTGGCACGAAAGTGCAGTCAACGGCCAACTGTAACGGGAATTTGCAATTATTAAATTATTAAAATAATTTATTTTCGATATCAAAACATATTTTAAAAGGACAATTTCATGGAGCGCGCGCAAAAGTCAGCAGTAATCTATTTAAATTTTCCGGATCAATATAGTCGCGACTCAATAAATCACGCGTGCTCTTTAATTGTTTAATTGTTTATCTACATCTTTTAAGGATGTGACGACACAAAGACATGAAAATGAAGATCAAATGAAAGACATGTCCTAGCAGCGTGAGAAGGGGGAGGGAGAGGGATACAGTAGCCACGGTAGTCCTCTGCTCGGGTGAAGGGTAACCCGGAGATGGGGTGGATCAGGTCCCAAGGTCTGGCAAGGCCCATTAGAAATGTGCACTGAGGAGGGTGCATCTCAGAGGAACCACCGCACTTGCTGTATGGGGGAAGTGAGAGTGATTGGACTGGGGAGATAAAGAAAGTGCTGCTGTAATTAAAACATAGATAAATACTAAAAAGTGAATATTAAATAGAAATGACTAAATAAGTTAACACTGAGACCAAGCTAGATACGAGGATAGTCAAGCTTAAGTAATGAAAGAAGAGACAAATTGAGAAGCTCACGTTTAAAAGACTCAACATTCCGGCAAAAGAGAATGGAAGCTGATAACTGACAATACCACCTAGCAACTCTGACACTGAACGAATTACGACGTAGATCCAAATTACACTTTGGCAAATGAAAATTAAAACTAGAAACACGACCATTGCAAGGTTTAAATGTCACAAATTTGCTAATTGGTAGATCAATTAAGCCGAGAAGCAATTTATGGAAATAAATGAGATCAGTTCTAACTCGTTGAAGAAGGAGGAAAGGAAGGGAATATAAGCAAAGTCTATCATTGTAGCATGGAACAGATGAGAGAGGAATATACTTCGATTCAGAGGAGCAACGAATAAAAAGCAGTCTAGTAAAAACATGTTGAATGTGTTCGATCTTATAAATGAGCGCCTTCTTCTGAGGCGTCCAGACAATTGATGAAGATGAAATCAAAGGAATGACATATGTTTGGTAACAAAAGATATATATATCACAGGAGATCGAGATCTTAATAGACGAAAAAAGGCATATATAAGGCTAAGACTTTTCCTAGCAATCGATTCAATATGAGCTGAGAAAGAAAGAGACGAGTCAATCAAAATTCCAAGATCACGAACAGGAGAAGAAAAGACAGAAAATTGAATGTTGGACGAGATGAAGTAGGGTAATTGGGGGTTGTTTTTGCCAAGATGTAAAACGCCGCACTTTTGGTGGGCGATAGTCAACTGCCAGTTTTGCAGTATTCGTCTAGTAGGAAAGCTGCATGCGAAAGTTGTTGGTGGGCCGAGATGTATGTTTTTGGAGCAAAATCTGTATACAGTTTTATATCATCTGCGAAAAATGAGGATTTGACAAGGGAAAGGGACGCCAAAACTGAAGGAATTTCGGAAATGTAAATGTTAAACAGTAGCGGAGAGAGAACCGCACCTTGTGGAACTCCGCTGAAAGCAATTCGAGGTCTTGAAAGTGAATTATTTGCCTTAACACGAAAGGTTCTATCTGACAAGAAGGAAGAAAGCCAAGACAAGACGTTGCCTCCAAAGCCGTATGCAGATAGTTTTAGCAGAAGTTTACTATGTGAGACAGTGTCAAAAGCTTTTGCAAAGTCATAATAAAGGATATCACAGCATTTTCTGGAATCAATGGCCAATCATTTGTAGCGGAAAGCATATTCGACTCAACAGATCTGCGGGCACGGAAACCATGCTGGTTTTCAGGAATGATATTGTTGAGATCGCACCACCAGAGAAGTTTTGGGCGAATGCAGCGTTCTAAAACTTTAATAGGTGCAGGCGAAATAGTAACAGGCCGATCGTGGCTAACTTCAGAAGGAGTTGAGACCGTATTTATGGGAACGACAATTCCTTGTTTCCATAAAGATGGAACCTGTCCAAGGGATAATGAAAAATTGAATAGAAAACTGAGCGGTTCAGCCAAAGATTGCGCACATTTGCGGTACACTATTTGGGGAATGTTCTCAGAATTAAGCGAGAGAGATGGTTTAAG
The DNA here is from genome assembly GCA_945643635.1 of Allodiplogaster sudhausi. Classification (NCBI taxonomy): domain Eukaryota; kingdom Metazoa; phylum Nematoda; class Chromadorea; order Rhabditida; family Diplogasteridae; genus Allodiplogaster; species Allodiplogaster sudhausi. The sequence continues at coordinate 304,386 of CALZFC010000301.1, read as the reverse complement.
ACGTTTCAAATGCTTCAAGACGGTTTGGGGCATAATTATGATGATGTCAGATAAAGTATGCGAGATCGAGCAGTGAGGTGAAAAGGAGGGTTGTGTGCCATTGTCATGAACAAAAACAGCTGAAAAATAGTCTGCAAGTGCCTCTACCTTAGACGAGTCGCCAACACAGATAGTACCAGCTGCGTTCCGCAGAGTAGGAATAAGCACCTTAGGCTTGATGCGAGAACCAATAAAGCGGAAAAGCTCTTTGCGTGATTTCATAAGGCGAGTTTCTCGGTTCCGATTAAATTTGTCTAATTCTTTGGTAATGCGAGCGCACAGTCTTTTGTATTCTATGCGGACCGGGAGGCAGTGCAGTTCATCATACAGAGTAGACTTATGAGCAAGTAGCGACTTTATATGCAGAGGGTATGACTCGCACGGCAGGCGACGGCGATAATAAGGTGTAAACTTGAATAAAAATGCAGAAAGCACAGCAAGGAAGCGTTCGTGCATATCGTCAATTGAAGAAAAGTAATCAAAAATGCTATTCCAAGATACGTCGGCCAAACTACTGTTCAGAGAGAGGAAATCAGTTTTAGAAAAATCGTGAACGGGGCAGGAAGCGGGCGGATGTGATTCCATACAAACAGTGAAATTTACAGAAGAATGGTCGGAAGTTGAGAAGGGTGAAGAAACAGAGCAGTTAACTACAGATTCAGAAGGCGCGATTATAACATCAAGATAATTATTGCCGTGGGTAGGAGAGGGCACATGCTGGACATATTGAAAATCAGAACAAAGGTCATGAAGAAGCTTAGCCTGGCCGGATGGAGATGAATTAGATCCCCAATCCACATGCAAATTAAAATCGCCTGCAATGCTCTCTCTCCACTTGTCTCACAACCAGGCAAAAAGGCGGCAATTCAAATGAGAGTTTTTGGGCTCGGTTTGAGATTCCCAAGTGGAATGACACTGTGAATTGGCCAACAACAAATAACTTGCCTTGTCTCCGTTCCAAGGCATCGGAGGACGGCGTTCTTCCTCCACAACAGCCACTGTGATCTAAAGAGAAAGGATTATGAATTCAGTGTTATGCGAGTCTAAAAGGGTTATACAGTAGTAATATGGCTGTAAAAATATATTTAAAATAAATGGCGGGAATCTTTATTTTTTGAAACCTCGCATCTCTGCCCCGCGGCGAGGATTCCATTCATGGGAAAGGCGCGGATGCAGTCGAGCGCATTGGTCTTGAGGCCGAAGAGAAGAGGGCGGCCAGAAACATTCTCGAGGAGGAGAGGGCGGGCGGAGCCATAAAGCGGCAGCTGCAGCTCGTACGCAGGAGACACCTTCAGATGGCCAGTCCTGGTGGAAGAGAGGAGAGAGAGAATAGAGAGAGAGAGAGAGAGAGAGTGTTACAGTGAGAGACGGAATGTGAAAGAGAGTAGAGAGAGAGTGGAGAGAAGAGGGAGTGTTAGAGTGAGAGAGGGAAATTTGGAGAGTGGAGAGAGAGAAAAGAGAGACAGAGAGAGAGAAAGAGAGAATCGAGAGATATGGAGTGAGGGAAAGGAGGGGTCTGAGGGAGGAAAAAATGCGCACCTAATCATTACACTCGGCCGGCTGACGGACGTGATATTGTCTCGTCCCTCGTACTTGTCTTTCTCCTCTTCCCCCTCTTTTCCTTCCTTCTCCTCCGCTTTCTTCTCTTCCTCTCCGTATTCAGGCACATTTGGCCATGCGGCAATCTGCAATTTTTTTCTCTAATTAATAATTAATTAGTACTCTTTGCTTTTCCATGCTTTTTAGCTTTCCTTGACCATCAGTTTAGCAGCTTCTTAAACTTTCTGACTGCGGTACGAGGCGTCGAACTGCGAGGAGAACTCTGGCACGCGAAGAGAGCGCAGTCGGGCGTGTTCGACTGAGAAATAAGAGATCACGGATTGTCATACCGTATTTTCTCTATTAGTGCCCCCGAGGGCACCATTTTTCAATCCCCTTACGAGAGGTTCAAAAAAAGGTTGTAATTAATTCATTGGGAAAAGCCTCCAGAATCCATTCGAGGTACATCTCGAGCCGAGGTATTAGACTAATAGGGGGGCACTATTAGAGGGGGGGGGTTCTAATAGAGGGAGGGGCACTAATAGAGAAAATACGATACTTGGGTGAACATTACACCATCTACCTACAGTACCCCCTAACCAACATACAAAACTCCATAGACCTACAGTATTCCGTCCATCCACTATACCCCATCCAATTACAGTACTTCATCCAGTACTCCATATACAGTACACTGACCAGATACAGTACTCTATCCACCCGCCGTACTGTAACCCATCCACCTTCACTACTCTCGAAAAACCTCGGGGCAGGTGGACACGCTGTCGACGCTGCAGTTGCTGGCGGACGCGCGCGCGGGACGGAGGACGAAGGTGCTCGCTTCCGAGACGGGAGTTCCGTACTCCTAAAGGGAAAGGATACTGTAGAATTATTAATATTCTTATTTTATTTATTTAACAATATAATATAATTTTTTTTTAAAATAAAAATTACTATTTATTGTTAGTATTCATAAGTATGATGTAGATATATGTTTTGGTTCTATACCGCATAGTGCTGCGTTGCCTGCGTAGAAAAGTCGCCGTCGAACGAATTGAGGAGAGTGCCGCGAGGAGGACGAGGAGCAGCAGCAGCTTTGCGAACACTGAAATAGTGGAGAGATCGGGTGATGAGAAAGAGAAAGAGAGAAAGAGAGAAACAAAGAGAGGGAGAGACAGAGAAAGAGAGGGAGAGACAGAGAAAGAGAGGGAGAGACAGAGAAAGAGAGGGAGAGACAGAGAAAGAGAGGGAGAGACAGAGAAAGAGAGGGAGAGACAGAGAAAGAGAGGGAGAGACAGAGAAAGAGAGGGAGAGACAGAGAAAGAGAGGGAGAGACAGAGAAAGAGAGGGAGACAACAAAAGAGATGGAGAGCGGAAGAGAGCGAGCTGGAGAGGGCAGAAGTGGATTCTCAAATAAAAGATGAGCAATTTTCTTACCTATGCGCCTTGCTGGCAAAGTGCCAAAAGAGCGCGGAGACGACGATGAACTTGGCAAGAAGAAGTGAAGAAGAGGGCGGAAGGAGGATGTCCGCCAGGAAGAGCAATCCGTTCCACGCCCAGAAGGAAAGGAGGTTGCGCTGCAAAATGAAAAAGTTATTGATTTATAATTATTCATCAAAAAATAATTATTCGTCTTTTAAACAAATATGAGCCAAGTAAGCCTCAAATTTGCCTTCATGCACTATATTGGAAAAACTTTTGCTCTTTCTCAGTTCTGAATATATTCATCGAAAGTAAATTAATGTCATTTCGCTGCCTCATTTCGGTCATGAGTGGTTGTTTCCGAATGATACGAGAGCATAACTTGTGATATATGCTATAAAATGTAAGCCACGGGGATGGGGCTCAGTCCAGGAGGGAAGAGATGGAAAAGGCTGACGAAGCAGTCGACGTCTGCGTTGTTGTCCGTCACTGCGAGAATGGAGACGATGGCCGGAGGGAGCGAAGAGACGAGGAGGAAGACGGACTGAAGAAAATTTTTTAAAATTATTTTTAAATTTATTTGATATTATTTTTCTTGTTTTATTTATCAAATTTCTTCTATTTAGAAATAATTATTTAAAGCAAAGTAGATATTCCGAGAAAATTTTTTTTAATACGAGATCCCTTCGGGACCTCCGCATTCTCGAAGGTGGCGAGGGCGATGAAGCCGGCGACTGAAAGCCAGAGAAGAGTTGCGGCATCCGCGGTGCGGGCGTGCTCCTTTAAGCCTGGAAGGAAAAAGAATTTTAAATTAATTTTTTTCAAGTAATAATTTTTTTGATATTCTGAAATGTGTAGTCAATTTTAAAAGTAAAATAATGAAAGATTTTTTTTCATTTAGTCAGTCCTTTATTAGGAAAATAGAATTAAAGTAATTAATTAATTGGTCAATTAATTACCAACCCAGAAGCGATTCCTTGAAAGAAGGAGACGGAAGAGGCTGAGGCGCCAAAGTCTCGAGACGACCGTTCTCCGCCATTGCGATGTGGTGAAATGATGAAGAATTAACGCCTTTCGTGAACTTATCGACGATCCAAGGAAGCTTCGGGAAGAACGGAAAATAAATTTCTTTTGTGCACGTATTACACATTCTTTCGCAATGGAATGCATTTTGTGATCAAGTGCAAAATGGATAACAAATTAGTTAATCAGTTGTAAGAAAAAAAAAGCAGAAAAAAGTTTTCGATTAAATATTCCATAAACAAAAAAAAGGAACAAAATCGGCGTTGCCTTTTTGAAAAAAAAAATAGGTTGCGGTATGTACTCGAGGCCGGCGGTTGGCGCCCGAAATATTTTTTTAATACATCACGTTAATTTGGAAATTGCCAGCGTTCGAATGTTATTTCCATGTTACTATCTCTTATTAATTTCTAGGAAACATCTGCATGAATATAAAATGTTTTCCTATTTAACTCTCCTTGCTCGCTTCTTCTTAATAATTTTTCTCTCTCTCTCTCACTCTCTCTCTCTCCTCTCTCTCTCTCTCTCTCTCTCTCTCTTTCTCTCTTTCCAACTCGAAACAATCTTCTTCATCGCACGCTCAACTCTTCCACACCAATTTCCTCCTTGTTTTTCTTCACGCCTGTCTTCTCATGCGCAAACTTGCATCATATGCCGTTCGCGCTCATCCTTCACCAATACACCCCACACCTCGCAAGTTTCCTTTTTTTTTCTCTCTCTCTCTCTCTCTCTCTCTCTCTTTCTCTCTCTTCCCCTTCCCTCTTTCTCTCTCTCCCTCTTCTCTCTCTCTGTTCTCTCTTTCTCTCTCCCTCTTTCCTCTTTCTCTCTCCTCTCTCTCGTTCTCCCCCCCCCCCTCTACCTCTCTCGTTCATCTAAACACGTTGTGATAGATGTAGATATTGTATCGTTGCGCGGCGAGGATAAAGAATATTATAGAGGGATTATGACCCAACGAGTCTCTCTCTCTCTCTCTCTCTCTCTCTCTCCCTTTTACTTGCTTCTTTGTCTCACTCACTCCCTCTATGATTATCTCTCTTTTTTAAATCTCCCTATACTCTTCTACTCTGCTTCGCAGTTTTTTCTTGGACTATTACATTTGCTCTCCGTAGCCTGTCATTCTCTTGTGATGTCTCCGAATCCATCCCATCCACTCTCTCGCTCACCTTCTCTCTCTCTCTCTCTCTCTCTCTCTCTCTCTCTCCCTCCACCTCCCTCTCCCCACTGCTTCGACCACTGAACAGATCCCCTCGCATTGCCCATATCCGGCGGCTGCCAATGCCATCAGCCGGAGAGTGGACGGAAGAATGTTGAATGATGCTGCGTCCGCTCTCTCGTCTTCACCGGCGTTCCCCTGGCCACTGCTCTCGTCTTGCCGTACGACTCCTTAAAGGAAGTGGGTGATCAGTGGATAATTAGTGGGTAATTAATGGGAAAATAATGGATAATTAATGGGTAATTAATGGGGGGGGGGTAATTAATGGGTAATTCATGGGAAATTAATGGAATATATATTTCATATTTAATACTTCATCAAACTACTCTCGTCTTCAAATTTCATGTTCCTTCTTTATTTTCGCTGAAAAACAACCCGATAAGGATCAGGAAAAAGAGCGCGAATTCAAATGAGAGTTTCTTCCGCCTATTTAAAGGAGCCCTCCTTCTTCTTCTGCCCGTCATCGCCGCCGCTGTCACCTTCGAAGAGTACCAGTGTGGCACGGATCGAGGCAGCCGCTTCTTCTCCTTCCTCCTCACGGCCAAGTGCGACCAGAAGGGAAGTTAGTGGAGAACAATATTTTGCTTCTTAAAGTGCTTATTTAAAATTTGTTCCAAACTCTGTAGAACACTCTTCATCTCTCTCTCTCTCCTTCATTCTGTTATCTCATCCTCTCCCTCTCTCATTCTCGCTCTCTCTCTCTCTCTCTCTCTCTCTCTCTCTCTCTCGTTCTACCTCTCTCCCTCTATATCTCTTCCTAGCTTCCTTACTCTCTCTCCCTCACTCTCTCTCTCCCTCTCTCTCTCTCTCTCTCTCTCTCTCTCTCTCCAGTCAACGCCTGCTGCCTGGCCCACGACGCTTGCTACGACTCTTGTCTGGTGCGCCAGTCCGAATGCGATCGTGCTTTCTGCACGTGTCTCTCGGCCGTGCCTGCCGAGTTGATCTGTCGCAATCTGGTTAGAGGAGAGAGAGAGAGAGAGAGAAAGAGAGAAAGAAAGAGAGAGAGAGAGGAGATGATGGAGAGAGGGTGATCTCAGTAGAACTAAAGGGATTATCACTTCGATAGTAGCCAGCACACATGGCTTTGCCATGTTCATCTTGGCTGTGATCTTTTTCCCTCGCTTTCTCTCTCGTTATCTCTCTCTCTCTCTATTTCGCTTGCTCTCTCTCTCTCTCTCTCTCTCTGTTACATACTTTATCTCTCACTTCTCTTCTCTGCCATCCACACGATTGACTATTCCACATTTCATTCACGGTCGCTCTGCTCTCTCTAGAATCCCTCAAACCAATCATTGTTCTCGATACCTCGTCTCTCCCCCTCAATCTCTCTCCCGTTCTCTCTCTCTCCCTCACTTTCTCTCTCTCTTTCTCTCTCCTCACTTTCTCTCTCTCTCTCTCTCTCCAGGTCGAGTCTCTCCACTGCACAACCGTCCATCTACTCGGTGCCTCTCACATCTGTGCCGCGATGGCGGAGCCGCTCTTTCCTCCGCGCCCAACGACTACGCTGCCGCCACCGGTGGCCGCTGTCGTCGTGATCCAGCCGGCGGTGGTCCCTGGTCCCACCTGGATTCAGGGTACCACCGGGATTCAGGGTCCCACCGGGATTCAGGGTCCCACCGGGATTCAAGGACCACAAGGATTCCAGGGTCAGAGTCTTTCTGGCCTCCAGGGTCCAGATGGTTTCCAGAGTCCGCAAGGATTCCAGGACCCTCTCGGTGTTCATGGTCCCAACTGGATTCGGGGTCCCGCCGGTTTGCAGCGTCAGGGTCCCTCTGGCCTTCAGGGTCTAGATGGTTTACTGGGTCCCCAGGGTTTCCAGAGTACTGCTGGGACCCAGACAATGTACTACAACCCTTCTTCCTACCCATATCCTAATCGACAACTACCCTATTTTCCTTACGACTACTACAACAATTTTCCTTATGGATATCGACTAAACGGCGGCTATAGCCAATTCAGCGGTCAAAACAGCCCGTATGCACAAACACAGTCTATTGGCTTCGAATATCGCTAGCTAGATTTTAGACACTTTTGTTGTATCATAGTGATTTTTAGTGTATATTGATTCAATGAAACGGAGTGACAAGAGAGAAAGAGAGAGAAGAGAGAGAAAGAGGAGAGAGAGAGAGAAAGAAGAGAGAGAGAGAGAAAGAGGAGAGAGAGAAAGAGAGAGACATTCAAACATCCCGGAAATCCTTTGTCTACATACACTATCGATTTCAAAGGCGGGGTGGCCCAGTGGCAAGTAGCGCCGCTCTTCATTCGCTCCCCTGTCAAAAATGACAAGCTCGCCCCCCGCCCCGACCCGCGCTCGATCATCCCCAATTCCCATCAATCGACGCTGCTCCCGGAGAAACCGCTTGGCTGGCCGGGATAAGAACTGCCTAATCTTCGTCGGCCACTTCCATGTGATAGATCCCCGTGTATTCCATCCACACATTGGCCCGATAAGCGCGAATAAAGTTTTAAAGTTTTATTTCAAACCAATATAAAACTAAAACACACATACCGGTATACAATATCTGGATTGAAATTCTCTGTTTTTACAAAAGAGTACATTTGAATTACTCTTCTAAATATAGGCTGCTGCCTGCAAAAAATCGGCTGGGAATTAGTGTGCGCGTGGTAGGGAAAATATAATGAATGATATGTATGTCTAGAGGGTGTGTAGACGAAATAAATCAGCAAAAGAATAGGAAATATAGAAGTGAAGATCTACAGTATGCCTAAGACATGAATTGGGTCCCCAAAGAAAGACCTTAGTAGACTTCTAACAAGTACCTTAGTAGACCACTTAGAAACACCTTAGTAGACCCCTAAGAATGACCGCAGTAATCCCCAAATAGGGACCCCTCGTAGGGGGGGGGCTCTTCTGGGACCCTTCTCCTGCTCCTGCTACTGCTCGTAGTCGCTATCATTGTCCTCGCCCTCCTCTTCCTCACTCTCCTTCTCCTCTGCCTCGCTCTTCTCGTCCTCAGAATCGGTCACTTCGAGATACACAACGGATCCCTGCAAAGAACGATAAGCTAATCGAATTATCTATGATAAAAATAAAAAAAAAGTATGAAGCAAATACCACTTCCTTACTACTTCCATCATTAACACACTACATGCATTCTAACTTATTTCGTGAAGGCCAGTTGTGTGCTGTTTAAGGAGAACTAGGGTTCTAAAAGTTATGTGCAATTTGGGCGTCCAAAATCAATCTTATAAAGCATGTCTACGCTGGTCATAACTTAAGATGTTTGATATTTTTTCAAAGTCTCCTTGTTCTTCTTTCATTTCTGCTCCGGTAATTGTTATATAAATATGTTATATATATATATATATATATAAAAACAAAAAAAACCCCATCCACACTATTTTCCAAGCATTCGACAACTCTACTAAACTTTCTCAATGACAACGTGACATTTCACTCTTCAGAGAAACTTTTTTCCTACAGTTCTTTTTATGAATTAAAAACAAAAACATTTTTTTTAAGAAAAAAAAGAGGGAAGAACTAGCCTTGAATCCGCTGTGAAGTTTGACGCCCCAATTCTTTGCCGCTTCAGACGCCAGCACTGCAATCACGTGACCCTGAAAGAGGGAGAAAATTTACTTGAAATGTGTTTAATAAAAATAAATTGCAAAAGTATTTGCCAACGAAATTTTTTCATCGTTAAAATGGAAAACATCAAATTTGCACTATTTAATCCTGGAGAAAAAAAAAGTGAAATTTGAAAGGAAATTGGGAGAAACAAATTTAATCAAAAGAAATAGATATCGTTAATAGAATAACACAAATCATGGACAAGTCTTTGAAAATTTTTGTTAGTACAGAATAAAATAAAATAATATAAATAAATAAAAACTAACCATGTCCAGAGAGAATGTCCATGATCCTCCTTTCAGATGGTCCTTCATCAGGAAGGTAACATCTCTCTTCGCTGAAACATTCTTGGCTACATTAAATGCTCCTCGTTTTTGGGGTCCCTTTGTATTTGTGAGTCGTTTTAAACTCTTGAATGCTCTCTATACATTCTTTAAATCTCAAAATAAAGAAATCGAATCAAGAAAATACATATTTAGTTATACTACTATTTTTTTATTTATGCAATATAATTATATTGTGACTCTAATCTTATTGTCCTTCATCGTGCAGCAATTTGACTATTTAAAAAGGCCGAAGACCAATGATCAAAGATCAATAATCTAAGATCACAAAGATCAGACCATCCTCAGCATCTTTGTCGTCGGTCCCCGTAGACTCGTCCTCTTCCTCCGCCATGGCCTTCTCGAGATCCTTCTTCTTCTTCATCATGTTCTCCTCTGGTGCCGTGTTGCATGCATCGATGACGGCGCGCAGGTTCCTGAGGCAGTGAAAGTAACAGTAATTGTCATATATAATATATATATATATATATATATATATAATGGGTAACATTATGCAATGATATTACATATAATAAATATTAGTATGATAATTGAAGCGCAGTAATTATTGCCATTCTAACCTCAGAAAGCCCAGAAAGGTCATGTTTCCCATTGGGTATGAGATGGCCCTCCCCGATGGTCAGAAAGCCTAAATTCCAAAAATTCTGTTTGGATGATTCGGAAAGAAAAGATTAGTCTCCGAAACGTAATAGACAACTTTTTACACTAAATTCAACTGCGGGGAGGGCCATCTCATACCCAATGGGAAACATCTCATTCCCAATACCCAATGGTGGCCAATCGATACCAATCTGGCCATCTCATACCCAATGGGGAGGGCCATATCATACCCAATGGAGGGCCATCTCATACCCAATGGGGCCTTCTCATACCCAATGGTCCGCTCCATCTCGTCCAGCACCGGCGTCGGGTAGAACATCTTTGGCTTCTTCTCGTGCATCGTTTCCTTGCGGATTGGCGAAACCTAAAGAAGAATAAATATAATTCCTTTTCATCCTTTAAAATTAGCTTTTTTGTCGACATTTGCATATTGGAAAGCGAAAGTTTCGCATCGAATGTACCTCACTGCAATCCCTACTGACCCTGATCACTGGGTGGCAAAACGCGCCCCCTAGAATTTGCGGGTTTTCGCCGAGTATTGTAATCGTCAGTGAAATAAATCAATAACTATTTGTTACTATCGTGACAACAACTATTATTATCATCATTATCAACAGAAGTAGAAGACGATGAAGCTGTCCGAAGCCATTTCATCGAGTTCCTTGAGCTCCTTGACTCGCCGATCAGCCGCGAACGTGCACTTCTTGGCAGCAGCGAAGAGGTCGCCGCTATCACTCGAATCATCCAGGCAGCTCAGGTCGGACACTGTGGAAAAGACGCGCTTCATATTTGAAAATCAGCAAGGTCTCACAACGAAAACCCTTGTGTCTTGCAAAGAAACAGTAAAAGATGGAGACAATCGCAAGTTACTAGACTTTCATATTCCATTGACAAGCAAATGTGCTCGCTGAAGCGTGTTGAATAGCTTGGAGAAAAAGAGTGCGCAACCACTTTCTGAACTCTCCTCTGAACTCTCCATCTCGGGACGCTGCTTTTTTTGAATAATGCAAAAAAGTAAATCTTCTTTTTCTAATGTAAAAGTGCTGCTTGCATGTTCTAAATGGCGATGAAACCATACAAAATTATGCCCCTCCCAACTAGGATAGCACCCAAGTTAGCGCAAAAAAAAACAAGAATCAAGTTAGTTTTTTGTCGGGTGCTTGTAACTTGCACGACGAACCTGTGGAAATCATGCTGAGATCGAGTGCAGGAGCGGTGTGCTCAGAGGAGGAAAGATTCGTATCCGACATCTTCTTTCTTACCTTGACGGCGAGCGAGGGAAGAGGCTTAAAGTAACCAAAAATGATTTTATGATATGCACACACGAAAAGGATTGCAATGAATGGAACAAGTTCGCAAGGAATGCTGGATTATTGCAACACGTGCTGCAAAATGGCAGAAGAGAAGTGAATTGTCGTGCGAGAAAATATATATATATAACAGGCATGGAAAGAAGAATGACTGAATGAGACAAGCGGAAAGAGAAGCAATATCAAAAAAGATCAAAAATGACACGGAATCCTTCGAGAAAAACGCGTACGCGCGCGCTTTCATTTCTGAATTCTCACGACTACATCCAAATTGCCTACTGTCGCACTAAATATTATTACACCAGGCAATTAGAATAATTAAAAGACCATAAACGCGTTATAGTCAATTCGTCTTTAAAAAATTTCTGAAAAAGACAACCATCTTCATATAGACGACTCCTTAGCATTTGAATCGAGATTGAAGATAATTATTATGACTAAATGGGCATATTTCAACGTCAGGCTCATTGTCAGTAATTCGCGTTCATTTTCGCTGTTTTTTCTTAAATTAATTAATTAAATAATTAATTAATTCACTCATTTATTCATTCATTCTCGCGGTCGATGCCAATGTTGTCAGTGTTGTTGTCCATGGATGGAGGCATGCATTCCCCTCAATGTCACCCCACTTCTTTTGCAACAGCAGCCTATGGTGCACCGAGGATCTGCAAGAAGGAACTATGATTACTATATTTTCTTCTTCTTAAAAAAATTCTATTTCAAGGGTGGGGTCGTGACAGGAACGGGGTCTCGCGCAGGGGCGTGGCCTCAAGCAGTGGGCGTGGCCACGTGCAGGAGCGGCGCCTCGGTGCTGACATGCAGATATTGTCCACGGGGAGCTTCTTGACATCGCCATCGGAGAGTCCCAACTTTGCGCAAGGAGAAGATGGTAATAAGGTTTAAAAAAACTTTTTCCTACCTTAACATCGAATATTTTATTTTAAAAGGTTGTGCATTACATTGTCATTTTACTGTATACATTTTCCTTTATTATTTACCAAAAAAAAGCTCTGTAACTAAACATGCTACTGCACTCTCCATTCGCTTCCTCACTCCTTCTACCCCTTCTCGTTTCACATTTTCTCTCTCTCTCTCTCTCTCTCTCTCTCTCTCTCTCTTTTCTATTTTCCTCTCTATGGTCCTTTCTCTCTCTCTCTCTCTCTCTCTCTCTCGCTCTCTCTCTCCCTCGCTAGTACGACAAACTCCAATGGTCGGAGAGTAGTTGTAAATTAGTAACGAGAGAAAGAGGGTGGACAAAGTGATTGAGAGAGAGAAAGAGTGAGAGAGAGAGAGAGAGAGATGGAGGGAATGCGATAAAATGAATTAGAGCTCATTAGATGACCGATACCAATTGGGATTTTTCATGCGTTGATTCGGTAGTTCTGAAAATAAATTTTTAATCACTCTCGCCTCAGTCTCGTGCCACCCCCCCCCCCAACGCCCTCCCGATAAAATAGAGCCTCTGCAGCGAAAGAATATCCGCCCCCTCAAGCACACACCCGACACAGCAGGCCAAAAAGTCCCATGACACCAGCAGAATTCTTTTTCTTTGCTCTGCTCTCGGAGATGAACTCGCCGCGCATACTTTATTCATGAGCCTCTCCGCTTTCCATCTCGTCTAGGATCTGTGGTAAACAATTACGATCCGATGATGGGGTCATGAATCACCCCCGACCAGGATAAGGAAGGGGTCATGAATCACCCCCGACCAGTGCTTCAGAAACTTCCTATTCAGCTAGGACATCCTCTTTGTACAGAAGTCAACATTCTTGCAGCACTCATTGCTGAAAAGATGGTAATATTGCGTAAGAGATGCTGTACTTTCACTTTTAACATCGACTTCTTCATTAGATCTCTTTAATTCCAAATAAAATTACATTTCAGGTGTACGTGTTTTCAGAACCATAAGCACCCGACAGATGTACTGAATGAAAAAAGAAGGAAAATTCACATTCTAATAAATGCTTCGGCTGAAAAAAAGGTAGATTAATAAACATACATATCGTATATGAAGATTCATAAGACATATGTACATACGAAAATGCGAATGTTATCTGCGAATATTTTGGCAAAATTTTAGGCAACGACCTCCGCAACGTCCGAAAATTATTTCGCCACTGAGGACCAGTACGCAAACACCGAGGAGTGTGCCGTATATCTAGAACATCTTTTAACTACTTTTCTCTTGTTAAACTTTTTAGAATCTAATAAGAAAACTTATTATAATAAAGAATGTTGCAATTTAATAAAGAAAAAGAGCATAATAATAAAATGAAGCTGCACACAAACCGTGTACAACTCGCGTAAATGAAAGAGCTGCACGGGTCGCGCGGCATTCTCGGGCGAGCGTGCCATGAATAGTGGATTGACGTTTGCGTATGCCGAGCGAAGCTGCAGAATTGATTTTAAAAATGCAATTTTTTTAAATATTGTATTTTATATTTTCCGAAGTCAGCATATGTAGGTCAAAACATCAATTTCTTATAAGAAAAGAGGATGTTTTTTGGGTTTTGAAACTAACCCTTCGTAAAAGACACCATTAATTAGTTCTCGAATGATCATGCTGTCAGAGTAGATTATTTAAAAAAAAAATAGATGTAACCCTTTGAAAAGTGTTCATTGACCCCGCAAGAACACGATTAATTCTCTCCACGATTCGCGCCGGAATTCTTCTGAAACATATGAGTGGTAATGAAAGCTCTTTCACTCTCTTCTTTATATCTTCTTTTTTCTTTTCTCATTCTCTCTCTCTCTCTCTGTCTCTCTCTATCTCTCCTTCTCTCTTCTCTCTCATTCTCTCTTCCGCTCTCTTGTAAATGTTTTTGTACCTCGAAACGACGAAAGCTAATAGCTTGGGCTGAATCATACGATCCTTGATGAAGATAATATTACTCTTATTTTCAGTTGTCATGTAGACAATGTCAGCACTGCAAATATTCAAAGCGTACACATCATTGTATTAAAGTAAATTTAAAAAAAATATTATTATTTTATTTTAGTGATGCTATCAAAACACAAAACCCATTAGCATCATCAGCCAATAGAGTGCTGATCCCGAGGACGGAAGTGTTTCCAGAGATCATCAAACTAGTTAGAGCATCGTAGTCCAACACAAAGATACTGCAAATCGAGAGGGAAATAGGCTTTAACAACAATTTAATTTAATACTAAAAATACTATGCTATAGCTTTTTTTTAAATAACTTTTTAGCTATTTTAAAATTATTATTGTAGTCATTATTTAGTTATATTTTTTTAGTTTTTTGATGCTATTTCAATATATAGTAGTTTTCTGAATTTTGTTTTTTCTGCAAAATCATATTTGAGATGGAGTTTGATTGCAACCTTGAGTTGAGTGCATTTACCCTCGTGCACTGTTGTCCACGACAGAACATGTCGACCGTGTACCAGAAGGGCTGAAGACACAATCGATAGCGGCCACTTTCAAGGACGCGCAGTACCTTAACTATGTCGACATATTGATAGTTATAAATCTACATATATTTTCTCTACTTTTTCACTTTAAACGGACAAAAAAGGTAAGAATGGGAACATCAAAAGTGAAAAATAATAATAATCGGAAGCGACATCGTCAAAAGTGCGGAATGGCGCGCCGATGCGAACGGTGTACGCGAGTTTGCTTGTCATGATTGTCTGGTAGAAAGTGTTCACGAGGAAGGCGCCCCAGAGCCAGAAGAAGGAGAGCACGAAGAAGGCCTGTGGGAGCACGATGTTGTTGATCTAATGCTCAGCAAGCATTGTCTTCAATTGTAGGTTTTTGGAAAAAATTCATTGAATATAGCAATAATAAAATTCAAACAAACTACAGAAATATAGCAATCGCACCAAAATTCCCTTATACCGGAATTTGAAATTGCATTTTCGAATGCAAAAAATTCCCGTTTATCTTTTACTTTTGAAACTTTTTACTTTGCCGGAGTATTGATATTAATGACGTAGACTGAATAGTATAATCGGTTATGTCATGAAAAAAATGAGTTTCATGCTCCTTTAATATGAAATGTCTCTTCAACAACTTGTGGCATCGCGGAGACATGCCTGGTGCGACCGGGCTGTCGCTTGAGAGCGCCTAACAAGAACTGAACGAATTCATCGAAGCCGTGATGCCAATCGATCTCAAAGAGAAACACTGAAATACATGGTTCTCTCACTCTTTCGCTCTCTCATTCACTCTTTCTCTCTCTCTCTCATTCACTCTTTCTCTCTCTCATTCACTCTTTCTCTCTATCTCATTTACTGATTTTCTCATTCATTTTTTCCCCTCATCTTCTCTTTATCTATCTCTGTCTCATTCATTCTATCACTACATCTCTTCATGTCCAGTCCAACCAACCCAGCGCGGATACTCACAATCGAAGCGTACTCTAGTGAAGACGTAGAGCAGAAGTGAGTTTGCCAGGAGACTTATCAGTACAAGGAGATAGACAACAGGAGCGAAGCTGGTGAGGATGTAGCCCTTTGAAGGGATTCATTCTATATTGGCAAATTGGACAACGTTCAGAATTACTATTTCCACGTTCTCACATTCAGGTCACAATCAGCTTGGAAGTTCGTTCAAGGCGAGATTATTTACCGCTTGTAAAAGTTTCTGCGATATGAAAAGCAATTGTACCTCTTGCGTCTCGTCACTAAGTTCACGTGTAAAGTATCCATAAAACATATAGTTGGCAGGAAGAGTGTAACGGAATCTCTCCATTGTTTCCACGTCCATGCTGAGCATTGTAGAGGAGATGTCAGCAGTATCTGAAAAGGAAAAACAAACACTTCTTTCTCTTTCTCTCTTCTCTCTCTCTCTCTCCTCTCTCTCTCTCCCTTTCTCTTCACTCTCTCTCTTCTTGCAATGTTATATTTAATGCCTCCGTAGAAAGAAAAAAAAACAAAAGTAAATTAATTATAAATATAAATAAAGTTCGCACAATCAAAAGAAAAAAGAGAAAGCCTAACCATTGATTAGTATTTCCAACAATTCTACGCGACCTTCCTCACTGGCCAGCTGCGGTCCTCGGTCATCATAGTCAATGCCGGCAAAACGCAGCGTTAAACGAATCAGATCAATATCAGCGCCGAAAAAACATAAAAGTAATTTAGTTGAGTTGCAAATTTTATCATAATAAAAAATGACAATAGTTCCACCCTGAAGCACTTTGGAGCGGGGCGGATAAAAGGAGTGCGGTTTGTCGGCGGAGTAGCCAATAAGTCGAAGGGGCTGAAAAAAGTGTTTTTATTATTATTATTATTATTATTATTATTATTTAGCAATCCATAATGAAGGCAGCACCGAAAAGTTGTCGTTAATAGTATTGTTATCCGACGACATTGACGAGAATATATATTGAATCGATAAGATGAAAAGCGGCGGAAGTGAGCAGATTGGAAGACGCTGCTTCCCTTGCAGAAAGTATATCGTCTTTCTATTCTATTCTTTTTCGTCTTCCGAAGGAACTATATGCACTTTTCTTGTACATATTCATATCAGCTTGTATGCTGAACTCTCACGTATGTACATACATAGGTGTTTACATGACATCTTCCTTTTCTTACATTTTCCCCTCTCACCCCCCCCCCTCTCCTTTCTTTCCGTCTCGTGATACCTGTCTCACTCAAGTTCCCACCATCAGTATATGTATTTCCGGTTCCCTCTTTCAGAGGCAAGTTCTGGGAGGACATTGGAAAAGAAAAAAAAAGATGCCTTGCCCCAGAAAGTCATGTCCCGGAGAGCAAGACACCATTTTTAGGTCGATTTTGAGGTCGCCTTCGATTTTGAATCTGTGTTGCCGCGAGTTATCCGGAATATTTTGCATTCTTATGAGTTCGCCATTATCAGAATGGTTAAATGATCAATCAATGCTTTATAATCATAAAACAATTATAAGAGAGAACTGATAAATTGGTCTTGAACCGGGGGTTATTTTGAATATTCATTTGTACAATAATTACATTAATAAGTGCACAAACCAAGGAGTAAACATTCGATTGTACACAAGAAGGTGTAAATATGTATGTACTATAATCTGCTCTTGAGCTTGTTATATCTGAAGATCTGGACGCATTTCAAGCAGCGTCCGCCGTAGTGCTTTGTGAAGATTTCGCATAAGAACACAAGAGCCGAGATGCCGAGGAGGGTGCCGAAAATCTGTTAAGCATAGAAAATGATCTACAGGAAAAGTAGAAAATGATCTACATTCAAACGTAGAATCATTATTATCTACAACCAGAGAGCAATTCACATGCAATCTTATGCAATATGTATGCTGGTGGAAAACGATCAATGTACATTCATATATACAAGTATTATGTGTAATTGCCTTTCAAGCTAAGAAAATAATAATAATATAATGCTGTTGGCACAAACTGAAAATGTTTCTAGGCCACCGACCGACCGTATACAACTCTTGCAAATGGAAGAATTTCACGGGTCGCTCGGCACTCTCGGGCGCTTGAGCAAGAAAAGGCTGCTTCGGCCTCTCGTGCACAGAACGCATCTGCAACAATCGAGATGTCACTGAATATCTTCAATTGGGGTTCAATTTCGAAAATACAACAAAGTTACATGACAACAAATAAAGAAAAAAGGATTTATGCAATTTATAAAAGTAGACTATAAAAAAAGGTTTTGTTGAAACCCGTTGAAATGTAGCGAGAGTCCCGGCAAGGACACGATTGATTCGCTCAACGATCTTTGATGAGATCCTCCTAAAAAGAAATAATTCCCCGAAAATTTAAATTTATCGCTTCTCTCTCTCTCTTCCTTTCTCTTTCTTACTCTCTTTTTCTCTCTTCCTGTCTCGTTTTTTTTTCTCTCTCTTTCTCTCTCACTCTTCTCTCTCTCGCTCTCTCGCTCGCTCTCTCTCTCTCTCTTCTGTCCGTTTCTTTCTCTTTTCCCTCTCTTTCTTTCTTTCTTCCCTCTCTCGCTCGTTGTGTCTTGTTCTCACACTATCCTTCTTTCTTTCGCTTTATTTTCTTCTCTTTCATCCGCTCTCTCTTTGCTAATGGCAAGCTCCTTTAAACCTCGGGACGACGAAGGCCAGCAGCTTGGGTTGAATTGACGAAAACAAATGGCGCGAAATTTAAAAAAAATATGTAGAAGGAGAGCACAAAAAAGGATTGGCAGGTCAGAAAACTTGTTGCTTGGTAAGCTTCATAAGCGTCATAACTGCAAGCGATAATTTTTTGAATGAATTTTATTTTCGCGACATGGATTCGTCGAACTAATGGCGCGAAATTTCAACTTGTACTACCTGAGGCAAGCCGTGCTTTGGGTCCGGCTGATGGAGGAATAAAAATTGAAGGAAATCATCGAAGCCGTGGTGCCAGTCCGTCTCAAATTAATGGAGCAAAAACTCACTCTTGAATTGACGCAGTCTTCTCTTCCATATATTTCTTACTCTCTCTTTTTCATTTTCTCTCTCTACTTCTCTCTCTATATCTCTCATCAGTTTCTTTCTTTCTCTTACTCTCTCACTCTCTAAATCTATCTCCCTCTCCATCTCTCTCCCTCTCTATCTCTCTGTCCTTACCCATCGTGGAAGTTGCCTATCGAAGCGTACTCTGGTAAAGATGTAGAGTAAGATGGAGTTGGCCACTAGAGAAGCGACAATGCAGACGTAGACAATTGGCGAGAATCCAGACAGGATGTAGCCCTTCATTGTGATTTTTATAGAATTGTACACTATGAAAGTACGATTATTACATTACCTTGAAAAGTATTAATGATACTTTACCATTAAGAAAGTACGTATATTGCTTGACCTTATGAGAGTACGAATATTATTTTTACGTGTGAAAGTACGAATAATATTTCACCTTACAATTAGGGAAATATGATGGTTAGAGTAAATGCATTTGGAAAGGGGAACTTGTTGTTGTTCAGATGTTTAGCACCTCCTGAGTCTCGTCACTGAGTTCACTCGCAAGGTATCCGTAGAACATGTAGTTAGCAGGAAGATTGTAGCGGAAGCGCTTCATTGTCAGCACATCCATACGTAGTTAGCAGGAAGATTGTAGCGGAAGCGCTTCATTGTCAGCACATCCATACTCAGCATCGACGAGGAAATGTCGGCAGTTTCTGAGAGGAATTGCGAAAGCTCATTCTAGGGACGGTGATGAGCGGGGAAAGTGAGAGGTGGAGTGATAACGATAGGTTAGGAAGTAAAGAGATTGGGAAGAGGCAAACCGAGATAATGAGAGAGAGAGAAAGGGAGAGAGAGTGAGAGAGAGAGAGAGCAAAGGGGAGATAAATAGAGCGAGAGAGCGAGAAGGTAAAATAGAAAGAGAAGAAGGAAACCATTGAGCAAGTTCTCCATCAATCCCCCACGGCCCGCATCATTGCTCAGAGAAGGACCGTGGTCGTCGAAGGGAATTCGGGCGAGGTGCAGTGTCAGTCGAAGAAGATCGATATCGGCACCTCAATATATGTATGTATTTCTTTCTCGCTCTATCTCTTGTCTCTTTCTCTATTTCCCTCTGTCCCTCTCTCTTTGCCTATCTCCCTGTCTCTCTCTCTATCTCTCTCTCTTTCTTTCTCTCTCTTTATCCCTCTGTCGCTTTCGCGTTCTCCCTCTCTTTATCTCTATCATAATCTGCTGTGAATAACATCAAAAGATACTATCTCTTCATAAAAATCTAATTTCTGAGTGTTGCCATAGTAATATTTGAAAGGGCATGAATCTTGAAAGTCGCCATCTTTACAACAGTTTGTTAATTACACCTTATAAAACGAACCCTGAAGTGCTTCCGTGTGTGGGAGTAGAAAAGAGTACGGAAAGTCGCCGATGAAGCCCATGAGGCGAAGTGGATCTATCGTCTGGCATAGGAAATAGATGTAGTATTTTTTTTTTAATATTTTTTCTTATTAAACATTTTGCACCTATTAGAAATATTAGAAAAGAATTACAATTAATTATGTATGCAATTAATTGACAATCTGTGGATGAACAAAGGAAAATTGACAAGGAAATCAGCGTACCGTTGCATTGCTGCTGTTGGTGGGCATAATGCGCATGTCTGTGTAGTTCGCATAACGAATCATAACAGTTATCTAGTCGTTAATGATCAAAACAATTAGGCAACTGAAATCTAAGATATTGTACGAGTTCGTTCGTTGAACATTAATGATGGGAACAAAATTGTTGGTATGAAAACACGCAGTAAAATTGAAGCGCCTAAGTCAATTTTGCCAAGTTCTCGTGACAAGGCTACGTCTACACTAGTGATGGGATACATGCATCTTTTATTCAGAAGCCAGTGCGGATGACATTTTTGGACACTTCTTTAGTCTCTCACACTCTCCCTCCCTCTCTCTGTCTCTCTCTCCCTCTATCGCGCTCTCCTCTCTCTCTCTGTCTGTTTCTCTCTTCTCTCTTTCTCTCTCGCTCACAATAACTCAACTCTCTCTCTCTCTCTTTCTTCTCTCTTTCTCTCTCGCTCACTCTACAGAGGCAAGTTCTGGGATGCCACTGGAAAACTGGGATGCCATGCACCTGAAATGCATGTCCAGGAGAGCAAGACACAAGGGGTGGCCGGCCCCGGGGGCCGGGACGGGGCCGGGGCCGACCCTGGGGGCCGGGGCCGGATATTGTAGGCCCCCGTCCACCCCTGCAAGACACTATTGCGCCTTCGATTATGAATCTGTGTCTTTGCATACTTGTGTGATCGCCATTATGAGAATGGTTCAATGATCAATCAATTCTTAATGATAATAAAAACTATTAAAAGAGAGAACTAATAAAGTAAGTAGGTCTCGAACCGCGGGGTTATTTTGGATTGTCATATGTACAATAAATAGTTAACATTAATAAGTGCAAAACCATGGAGTAAACATTGGATTGTACACAAGAACGAGTAAATATGTATGTACTATATTCTGCTTTTGAGCTTGTTATATCTGAAGATCTGGACGCATTTCATGCAGCGTCCGCCGTAGTGCTTTGTGAAGATTTCGCATAAGAACACAAGAGCCGAGATGCCAAGGAGGGTGCCGAAAATCTGTTAAGCATAGAAAATTATCTACAGGAAGAGGTAGAAAATGATACAATCAAAAGTAGGATAATTATTGCTTAGAACCAGAAATCTCAGCGTGCTCTATCAAATTCTCTCTCTCTCTCTCTCTCTCTCTCTCTCTCTCGCCCTCCCTCTCGCTCAGGGTCTCTGAACAACAACCCAATACAAGCCATGTTGTTCTTGAGCTTTTTAAACATTCCCTTTCATCCTTTCTCTTTATCTTTCCACGAACATCATGCAGCCTCTTGGCTAAAAGAAAAAGGCGGGTGACAAAGACAAGTACCCGAGAGAGAGTGAGAGAGAGTGAGAGAGAGAGAGAGTGAGAGAGAGAAAGAGAGAGAGAGTGAGAGAGAGTGAGAGAGAGAGAAAGAGAGAGAGAAAGAGAGAGAGAGAGAGAGAGAGTGAGAGAGAGCTAAACGGAACGAGAGAGACAGAACAAGAGAGATAGGGAAAGATGAAGAGAGAGAGAAAGAGAGAGAGAGAGAGGGAGAGAGAGAGAGGGAGAAAGTAGGTAAGTTAGGCTGTCCCCTTGTCGGGTTGTCTTTCTCATGAGGATGATGAAGAGAACGAAGTTCAGCAAAATGGGTGCCGGGGAGAGAGGCAAAGATAAAAAAGGGCGGAGCCTATAAATTAGCGTCTTATCACTGCGCGGAAACTACGAATTCTACCGGACCCCCCTTCTGTAGCTTTGGCTCCGGCGTCGGGGCCGAATTTCACGAATTCTCCTCGACCTTTTTCGCCCCCTGGCGAAAACTACAGAATTGTTTTCTGTGCGCATTCACATGCAATCTTATGCTATATGTATGCTGGTGGAAAACGATTAATGTACATTCATATATACAAGTATTATGTGTAATTGCCCTTCAAGCTAAGAAAATAAAAGTAATAATAATAATAATAAAATGTTGTAGCACAAACCGAAAAGCTACTATAAATGCTAGACCACAAACCGTATACAACTCTTGCAAATGGAAGAGTTTCACGGGTCGCTCTGCACTCTCGGGCGCTTGAGCAAGAAAAGGCTGCTTCGGCCTCTCGTGCACAGAACGCATCTACAACAACTGATGTCACTCAATATCTATATTGTGGGTCCTTTTTTAAGGTTTGTTTATGTATACATACTTAGTGGCATTGTTTTTATGACAATTTATTATCTTGGCATCTCGCCAATATTCCAAAATTATTAAAAAAATAAAAAAAAGTAGGTTAAAACCCGTTGAAATGTTGCGAGAGTCCCGGCAAGAACCCGATTGATTCTCTCGACGATCCTTGATGAGATCCTCCTAAAAGGAAACAATTGCCTCCCTTTTACATCACCTTTTTCGGTTTCTTGCTCTCTCTCTCTCTATCTCTCTCTCTCTCTCTCTCTCTCTCTCTCTCTCTCTCTTTCTGCCTCTTTCTCTCTCGTTCTGTCTGTCTCTTTCTCTCGCTTTATTTCTCCTCTTTCATCCGCTTTCTCTATGCTGAACTCCTTTAAACCTCGGAACGACGAAGGCCAGCAGCTTGGGCTGAATTGTCTTGTCAACGATAAAGAGAATGTTGTTCGCGCGATCTCCCATCTTCTGATAAACGATGTCAGCTCTTAAGAAAAAAAAGGATGTAGAATTAATCTTTTTTTTCTCCTCGTTGAAAATGTCTTATCATTTCAGGAACAGCCTTGTTCAAACTTACCGTACTTGGAGATCAGGCAAATCGTGTCAGGAGTTAGGACTCCTTTAAAGCTATTTAAAAAAAAATTCAAAGCTTACCCGTTGAGCATATCGCCCATAATTGTGCCAATTCCGAGCACGGACGTATTGCCAGAGAGCATGGACTCGTTTAAGATGTCGATGTTTTGCATGAAGATACTGTAATGTTACCATTTTCAATACAGTATCTTTAGTATTCATCTATGCTTTTATATGATCAAGTTTATTTTGTTAAGAAACAAAAATATGCACATCTTTGAGAAAAGAGATGAAATTATGATCATCAAAACGATACATAAAAATTTAAAAAAGATATTCAGACCTTGAATTGAGCGCGCGTACTCTTTCGCATTGGTCGCCGCGACAAAAGTCAACAGGAGCGAAGGAGAAGGGATGGAGAGCGAGGCGATATCTTCCACTCTCGAGCATCCGGAGCACCTTTACTGACATCTTCTCTATTTACTATTTGTTTATTTATTTTTGTTTGTCTATGTGTGAATATAACACTGGCAGTGTAGTTTTCTTTTTTGTTGTAAAGTTTGGTTTTTTTCTCTTTATATTTTCATAAAATGATGCTAGAAGAATAAAGTATGATGAATAAGAACTATCTGCAAAGAACTTTTATTATGATGTAAAAAGTGGGGGAAAAGGGCAGCTAAAATTACGCCGACATCGTCAAAAGTGCGGAATGGCGCGCCGATGCGTACGGTGTACGCGAGTTTGCTCGTCATGATTGTCTGGTAGAAAGTGTTCACGAGGAAGGCGCCCCAGAGCCAGAAGAACGAGAGCACGAAGAAGGCCTGGCAAGTGATTTTTTTAATGAATTTAATTTCGCGCCATGCGTTCATCCTGCAAATGGTGCGAAATTAAAAAAAAAATAAGCAGAAGAAGAGCACGAAGAAGGCATGGCAAGTCAGAAAAATCGTTACTTGGTAAGCTTTATAAGCGTCATAACTGCAAGCGACATTTTTTGAATCAATTTTATTTTCGTGACATTTCTCCTTCGAACAAATGGCGCGAAATTTAAACGTGTACTACCTGAGGCAAGCCGTGCTTTGGGTCCGGCTGATGGAGGAATAAGAATTGAATGAAATCATCGAAGCCGTGGTGCCAGTCCGTCTCAAATTAAATGATCCAAGAACTTGCGTTTGAATTCGACCTTTTTTTGCCTGACACAAAGGCGAGAGAGCATGTGATTTAGAGAGACGCGACTACAAAGGAAAATTAAAATATATTCCGAAGGATTTTTGAGTTTCTTCGTCCTCGTCTCAAAGTAATCAATAAATTTATTCGTTGGAATAGTTTTTACAAACACGGTGAAAATTTTTATTCACGTTATTAATTCTGCCTATCTACCTGATTTTTCCAATATTTTTTTCCTTTCTAAACATCTCTTTCTTTCTATATATCTAGGCTCACTTATCCTTTCTCTCTCTTCCTCTTTACCTCTCTCTCTCTCTCTTTGTCTCTCCCACTCTCCCTTACCCATCGTGGAAGTTGCCTGTCGAAGCGTATTCTCGTAAAGACGAAGAGTAAGATGGAGTTGGCCAGTAGAGAAGCGATAATGCAGACGTAGACAATTGGCGAGAATCCAGACAGA
>CALZFC010000301.1:192500-277500 GCA_945643635.1 Allodiplogaster sudhausi | reverse complement strand
AAGGCAGGGCTTGCTGTTAAATGAAATAAACAATTGGAAAGCAATAGCTGCTACATGATTTCTTTGTTAATAGCTGGCAATGTATTAGGACACTTTTCCATGATGATGATGAAGATGATGATAACCTTGGCCACGTTTCCTTAAAG
The DNA here is from genome assembly GCA_945643635.1 of Allodiplogaster sudhausi. Taxonomy (NCBI): domain Eukaryota; kingdom Metazoa; phylum Nematoda; class Chromadorea; order Rhabditida; family Diplogasteridae; genus Allodiplogaster; species Allodiplogaster sudhausi. The sequence goes on along the minus strand of CALZFC010000301.1, from coordinate 277,354 downwards.
TGTTCACTTTCCCTCTCTCTCTCTTTTTCAGCTGAGACTTTATCTCCTGCACAATCAGCATCCGACGAGCAATGTCCGTCGCGAACGAGCATCCGAGCAACAATAGCTTCCAGCCTACCTGGTATCTCTTATTTCTCTCTTCTTAATTCTCTTTTACTCTAACATTTACTCATTTTTTTCCTTTTTACTCCAAAAAAAACAAACTTTTAGCCCAATTGATTTTCAGAAGTGCTTTATCTGCAATTCTTAATTTCCTTTCCAAACCACTCGGTCAAAGCTTTTTGGTGTGGGCATATTCTGTAAAAGAACTGTAATCTTTTTAAATGGCGGAATCGTGTAATAAGAACGTCAGAATGGTTTGTTTTTTGCCATGCTGAAAGCCCCTAGTGCTCGTCGACTTGTAGCCAATAAAAAGATGTCTATATAATAGTCGGAGTCTATATAATAAACGCTCGAATTCTTTGGATACCAAGGTGACAAGCGTGCGCGCACGTGACCATATCTATCGAGAAGTGGCCGACGCGGCCTTGTTGACCACCACTACTCTTCCTCTTTCTTTTTAACCCCTCCCCCACCCGTTCGTTTTTTCTCAAGCACTTTTTCCTCATGCCCTACTCATTCCCTCAACTTTTATACAAGTTTTTCCCAATCAGTGCAAGCTTCCACCACTACTAATTATTAAGGGGTGCTCTTTAATTATTTCGTTTGTTTATTATTATTAAGACCATAAGAAAAAAAGGCCTAATTTTCTTCCGGGATGGTCTCATGGATTTCTAATAATAAACATTCAAATTGTTAATTAAGATTTGATATTGCGATTAGTTTACAGTTATGAAAGTTATATATGCACTCTCCTCTCCCTCTATTTCCCTTCTCTCTCACCTCTCTCTCTCCTCTCTCTCTCTCTCTCTCTCTCTCTCTCCAGGATGCGCTCGACCTTCAACGCCGCGGGTGCTGCGGCGGCGCCCTTGCGTGGCGGCGGAGGTGGCGGAGGATCTTACGGCATCGGCGGTGGCATCGCGCCCGATCTATCGGAGAATGTTCGTTTCCTCCGCGTCCTCGACGCAGTCAATTTGTTGCAATTAAACAGACCAGAAATTTACATGGAATATTATGAATTCCATAGCGGGTTTAGAAATGTATTTTTTTGGCACTCTGCCAAGGAAAGTGACGTCACGTGGGAAATGGCAGTTCCCTGTTTTTTTTTTCAAATAGAAATGCTGAAATGGCCGCCGCGAAGACCCTGCAGCCTTACCAGAATACCCACATCTCCAGATTCTCTGGTATGCTGATATCGAATCCAAACCCACCGCATCCTATATGGTATTTCTAGACCCCCTTCGTTACTTTGTATTTGTAACTATTCCTGTACCCCCCATGCAAGCTTCATCTTCTCCAGCAGGTAATTTCCTGTGACGTAATTTCACCAGATGATCCCGATCAAGCTAACAATGTGCAACTCCTCATCCTCACAATCAGGCACACACAGAGGAGGCTGCAGCTGAGTTTGGGAGAGCGAATAGAGTATTTGTTTGCTCAACGTTTCATTGGGAAGGTGACTATGGAAGGGAGGAGGGGAGAGAGAGAGAGTGAAGGAAGAGAGAGCGAAAAGGAAGAGAGAGAGAGAGAAGGAAGGAAGAGTGAGAGAGGAGAGAGAGGGAGGAGGAAGAGAGAGGCAAAAAGAGAGAAAGAAAGAGAGAGGGAAGGAGGGAGAGAGAGAGAGACAAGGAATGAAGAGATCGAGGTTGGGAAGTGGGAAAGAGAAGGGAATGTCGAATGCTCTTCTATGTCACGTGCATATGTCTCGCTGGCTGCGCTATGTTTTGCCTTTTGCTGTGGGGGGTGCGAGAGATGGCGAGAGAGATAAGGGAGAAGAAGGAGAGGCACGAGAGTAAGTGGGAACTGCTTTAGGAAAGAAGGAAGGAACGGCGGTTGATGGGGAAGTCAGAGAGAGAGAAAGAGAGAGGAGTGAGAGTGGGGAGAGAGAGAGGAGAGAAAAAGGAGGAGGAGAGAGAGAGTGGGGAGAGAGGAGAGATAAAGAATGGAGTGAGAAAGGGGAGGTTGAGAGAGCGACGAGAGAGAGAGAACGATAGAGAGAGAGAGAAAGCGCAGTATGCTGAGCCAAATTCCTGCTGCTGTTACCCCTTTCCTACAATCTCAGCTGTCCTGTGTAGAAATAGTATTCACAAAATTTTTATTATATCCCATCTGATTAATGTGCATATTAATATTTATTCCTAGCAGGGAATAATCCAAAGCTAATAACGAGATTATAATGAAATTGCTACTGAACTCTGCACATCTCTTGGTCTATCATTTTTTTGATTCAGTCGTACTAAATACAAGCCATATCATGTTCGGCAGCTCTATGATGATGTTGTAGAAATAGGAATTCTTTTAGTTTGGCTTCCTTTTCATATTGTTTGAGAAGAAAAAAAAACGCTTTTCCCGGAGCTATAAGATGTTATTGAAGGGCACAGTATACTTGTCATCTTAAATAGTATTGAATTACATTATGGGTGAATGATGATGAAACGAATACTGTTATAGAGGATCATTCAGTTTTGAACATGCAATTTACAGTGAACATACACGGCAGAAAGAATCACGGTGGGGAACTAGGTCAGTAGAAAAAGTAATGCTCGAAACTGGATTTTGCTGAATTTTCATATTGGGCTGTCCATAAAAAAAATACGTCTATATATTTATTATTCTTATTCTATTCATTTTTTCAATCCTTTGTTTTTCATTATGTAATTTGCAGGACTATCCACTGGCTCCGCCGGTTTTCGTGCCGAATCGCTATGGAAGAGAGGACCTTCTTGCGCTTGTAAGTAGAAAAACATGGGCATTAAAATCTAGCATGAAGTAAAAAACCATATTGGCATCTGAATATCAAAAAAAGAATCCTGTTTACGTGATATACTGTAACTTTTGTACGTTGCAGGCAGTATCTGTTTGTTGCCATATTGAGATATTTAAATAAATCTTATAGATTGGGTTAATGTATTTTGAGAATTTTTATTTCAATATCATAAGGGTGCAAGTATTTTAATCGTTATTTTAATGTCATACGATTTATTATTTATTTTATACCATTCTCCTTCGCCAGGCTTCATCTGGTCGTGCGAATCCACCACCTGACGGGCTGAGCGACTGCGTCCTGCTCTTCACTCCGATTCCGCAGCAACCCATCGTGTGTACGCCACTCAGCGAGACCGAGGAGGTCAGAGCGGAGAAGTTTATGTTTCCTATTTAGGCTTTCCTAATTAGGAAAGCCTAAATAGGAAAGCCTAAATAGTTAACTTTGGGTCCCACGCAGAATTTGGTATCGAATATAGTGTTTTCAATATAAAGGAATGCAACTCTTTTTCTTTGCCCAGATGCTCCAATCCAACATCAACTCGTCCAAGGCCATCGCATCGCTGTCTGCTGCCGAGCGGCAGAAGATGGTTGCCGCGTCTCCCCAGCAAGGAGGAGGCGGCGTCGGAGGAGGAGGAGGAATGACGCCCGATCGAGCGGGCCAGAACGCGTGGCAGCAAGTCAAGCCGTGGGGTTAGTAGATGGGGAGGGGGTGGGGATACCCCTTGAGGATGGGGGTGGGGATACCCCTTGAGGATGGGGGTGGGGATACCCCTTGAGGATGGGGTGGGGATACTCCTTGAGGATGGAGAGACCCCCCTCGACGAGGGGTGGGGACAGCGAATTTGGGGCCATATTCCCCCCCCCCCCTTGGAGCCGCCAGGCACTACAAAGCAGCGTGTACACATAATTGAATAACCGGGTTCTTTGAATGGGAGGTGGCTGGCTAAACGTGCCTATAAACTTAGCTAGTATAGTATTGCAGCGTGCCTCTTTTATTTTAATTAGCTTACAGGCTAATCGTAAATGTAGATTGGTTATTTTTGGAAATGTTTCTGTTTTTTACAAGTTTATGATTTGCAGGTCGCAGCGGATCGAGTGGCGGTGGAAGTGGCGGTGCTCCCAGCGCATTCTCGTCCGTGATTGGTGGACGTGGGGGCGGAGTCGGCGGGACACCCCTGAGTGGAGGAGGAGGAGGAGGAAGGGGAGGGGCCTATTCGGCCACGAGGGGCGGAGTCAACGGAGGAGGGGGCGGAGTCGGTGCAGTCGGAGAGGATGGAACGTTTTCGGCCAGATTCAGTTAGTAATTGAAGCATAATCGTTGGGGGAATTAGCGTCTATGGACCCAGAAGCTTCCGTAAAAGGAGGGGTCTATGGACCCAGAAATCCTTGTGAAAGGAGGGAGTCTATGGACCCCAAAAAATAGGCTGAAGATGGATATGGGAAAAAGGGGCTATTACCTGAAATTTTTTGTCAAAATCAGGTGGCAGAACTTACTGACTCGGAGGAATCACACGATAGTATAATTATATTTATTTATTTTTAATGACGTCGGTAATGGAAGATAATGATGTATTTCCAGTTATTTTTGGTAATAGAGAAGATAATTAATATTAATTCCTTTGAAGTCGCTCGTCGCGGTGCGCCTGCCTCGGGACGCGGCGGAGGCACGGCGAACACGACCTTCAACTCTCGCGCGCAGGGACTGTACAATCCACGAGATCCGAAAGGTGACATCTAGGTTGCGGTGGATGGACACTAGGAAAAGAATCCTTCACCATCAAGGCGAAATGACATGAGGAAATTATCATTTCGCCGTGATGCTGAAATGAGGAATCGTCTAGAGCTGCAGCAAACTTAAATTATAATTGATTTTTGGAGTAAAGAAGCAGTGTAAATGAATGTGTGGGAAATTTAAAAAAAAAAGAAACAAATGTGCTGTAAAGAAAAAGTGTGCTTTTCGGTGATATTTCGTAAAATAACTGAAATTTATCAATTTGTTTTTATTATTTAGATTTTTTTCAAACTAATTTTTATGTTCCATTCAAGACCGTCCTCGCCAACGAATGCGAAGCACGAGCGAAGAGGACGCAGCGAACACTGCAGCGAGTGCTGGCGGCCAGAACGGATGGCAGGTCGGTTGGCTGGGCGCTGAAAGGCGGCCGTAAAATAGGGCTCTTAAAGGGCCGTAAAATAGGGATGTTAAAGGTGCCTTAAAATAGGGCTGGCTCCTAAAGGGGCCTTAAAAAAAGTGTTTGCTCCTAAAGGGGCCTTAAACTAGGGCTCTCTAAGGATCCTTAAAATGGGTTTATTATTAGGGGCCTTAAAATTTACGGCTCCATGGACATCTCTTTTAACTGTAATTCAAAGAAATCGTATATTGAAGAGGCGATCCAGGGACCTTAAAACTACCGTAATAAAAGCTACCGTAATCCGAAAAACTACCGTAATTTTTTTTAGCAATCTGGCGGGAACGCTGCGAAGCCGTCTGCGTGGACTCGGCCATTGGTCTCGGCCTCCCAGACGGCTAACATTGACTCGTCATTGGGAGGAGGAGGAGCGGGCGGTGGCCGCGTTACAGAGTGGATGAATGACGACGAGAAGGCGGAACGATCTGCGAGGTAGAGCAGGGGGGGGGGTACACCGACCTAATATAACTAGATAAGGGGTACACCGACCTAATATAACTAGATAAGGGGTACACCGACCTAATATAACTAGATAAGGGGTACACCGACCTAATATAACTAGATAAGGGGTACACCGACCTAATATAACTAGATAAGGGGTACACCGACCTAATATAACTAGATAAGGGGTACACCGACCTAATATAACTAGATAAGGGGTACACCGACCTAATATAACTAGATAAGGTGTACACCGACCTAATATAACTAGATAAGGGGTACACCGACCTAATATAACTAGATAAGGGGTACACCGACCTAATATAACTAGATAAGGGGTACACCGACCTAATATAACTAGATAAGGGGTACACCGACCTAATATAACTAGATAAGGGGTACACCGACCTAATATAACTAGATAAGGGGTACACCGACCTAATATAACTAGATAAGGGGTACACCGACCTAATATAACTAGATAAGGGGTACACCGACCTAATATAACTAGATAAGGGGTACACCGACCTAATATAACTAGATAAGGGGTACACCGACCTAATATAACTAGATAAGGGGTACACCGACCTAATATAACTAGATAAGGGGTACACCGACCTAATATAACTAGATAAGGGGTACACCGACCTAATATAACTAGATAAGGGGTACACCGACCTAATATAACTAGATAAGGGGTACACCGACCTAATATAACTAGATAAGGGGTACACCGACCTAATATAACTAGATAAGGGGTACACCGACCTAATATAACTAGATATTGGGTACACCGACCTAATATAACTAGATAAGGGGTACACCGACCTAATATAACTAGATAAGGGGTACACCGACCTAATATAACTAGATAAGGGGTACACCGACCTAATATAACTAGATAAGGGGTACACCGACCTAATATAACTAGATAAGGGGTACACTGACCTAATATAACTAGATAAGGGGTACACCGACCTAATATAACTAGATAAGGGGTACACCGACCTAATATAACTAGATAAGGGGTACACCGACCTAATATAACTAGATAAGGGGTACACCGACCTAATATAACTAGATAAGGGGTACACCGACCTAATATAACTAGATAAGGGGTACACCGACCTAATATAACTAGATAAGGGGTACACCGACCTAATATAACTAGATAAGGGGTACACCGACCTAATATAACTAGATAAGGGGTACACCGACCTAATATAACTAGATAAGGGGTACACCGACCTAATATAACTAGATAAGGGGTACACCGACCTAATATAACTAGATAAGGGGTACACCGACCTAATATAACTAGATAAGGGGTACACCGACCTAATATAACTAGATAAGGGGTACACCGACCTCATATAACTAGATAAGGGGTACACCGACCTCATATAACTAGATAAGGGGTACACCGACCTCATATAACTAGATAAGGGGTACACCGACCACATATAACTAGATAAGGGGTACACCGACCTCATATAACTAGATAAGGGGTACACCGACCTAATATAACTAGATAAGGGGTACACCGACCTAATATAACTAGATAAGGGGTACACCGACCTCATATAACTAGATAAGGGGTACACCGACCTAATATAACTAGATAAGGGGTACACCGACCTAATATAACTAGATAAGGGGTACACCGACCTAATATAACTAGATAAGGGGTACACCGACCTAATATAACTAGATAAGGGGTACACCGACCTAATATAACTAGATAAGGGGTACACCGACCTAATATAACTAGATAAGGGGTACACCGACCTAATATAACTAGATAAGGGGTACACCGACCTAATATAACTAGATAAGGGGTACACCGACCTAATATAACTAGATAAGGGGTACACCGACCTAATATAACTAGATAAGGGGTACACCGACCTAATATAACTAGATAAGGGGTACACCGACCTAATATAACTAGATAAGGGGTACACCGACCTAATATAACTAGATAAGGGGTACACCGACCTAATATAACTAGATAAGGGGTACACCGACCTAATATAACTAGATAAGGGGTACACCGACCTAATATAACTAGATAAGGGGTACACCGACCTAATATAACTAGATAAGGGGTACACCGACCTAATATAACTAGATAAGGGGTACACCGACCTAATATAACTAGATAAGGGGTACACCGACCTAATATAACTAGATAAGGGGTACACCGACCTAATATAACTAGATAAGGGGTACACCGACCTAATATAACTAGATAAGGGGTACACCGACCTAATATAACTAGATAAGGGGTACACCGACCTAATATAACTAGATAAGGGGTACACCGACCTAATATAACTAGATAAGGGGTACACCGACCTAATATAACTAGATAAGGGGTACACCGACCTAATATAACTAACTAGAGGTACACCGATCTCATATAACTAGTGATACACGACCTAATGTGATAAGGGATGCACCAAATACAAGTAGTTAGGGAGTACACCGTCCTAGTGGAACAAATCAGGGGACATACTGATCTCATATCACTAGATAAGCGATCTTATATAACTAGATAAATTTGGTGATATACCGATATTGTATAACTAGACCAACCTCATTCAACTAGGTAGAGGTACACACCTTCCTAATGTAATTAGGTAGTGTTACTGATCTAATATAACAAGAGTATATGGCCCTATCAACAGTACAGGATATCTTAACAACGAAGTTTTCTTTGTGGACTCTCTTCAAAGGTGTATGGCACAAGGTTGATATAATTGCAGGGACTCACTGGATGACAGCACCTCAGGCTCCTTTGATGACAATAGCCATTTCCGCTCGGTTTGTGATTTTGATAGCCATGTTTGACGACAAGGGTAAAAGAAGAAGACGAAGAGAAAAGATAAAGACTGGAAGCAGGCGAACGAAAATGGAACTAGAACAGTGGAATTTACTGTGATTTTAGAGGACTTTCTATTTCTCCTCAAAAATTTTATATGTCTGCTTCTACGACTGTTGATGCTACCAGCTTAAAAGCTTATTGTCCACTCTGATTTATCATTTGTTACTATATCCCTATCATTTCTCTATTATTGATCTCTATCATCTCCACATCTTGTTGTTCAGGATAGGGAATGAAAGGGTTTCCGGACGGGTTTGCAGCACCGGTTGGGGTTTGGTGAAAATGGGTTCTTAAGAACATGGTATGGTAGTAAAAAAAATTCCCCGTTTTCTCCCTTTTCTGAATAAAGTAACCGAATTTGTACAAGAAAAAAAGTGGGATAATTCTGGGTCGACCAAAAGGGTGGAGTGCCTCAAAGACTCCGACGGGGCAACCCTTGTATTCCCTGTTCTCAGGATCGATCTGCTTCACGTCCGTCGGGCTCGCCCCCTGCAGCAGCAGCCGCCGCACCTCAGCCTCCCCTCTCCTCAACACCAGCTTCGGCAGTGCAGTCCGCAGAATACAAGTTGGAGAAGAGTAGTTGTAACCTGTCATGACTGACATTTATTATTGATGTAAAATAAAATTTAATAATGCCATTTTTTATTGTGACAATTCAAATTAAAAAAAAAGTAATAATGTTACATATCTTGCAGCGAAAATACGCGCATCGAGTACTCTGCGAGCGTTGGGTTTGGCGCCGCGGCTGCGCCAGCACCGACTGCCGCGCCGTGGGGGGACGCGAGCGGCGGAGTAGGAGGATACGGCGGGCCACCACCGCACCAGCACCAGCATCAACAGCACCATCAACAACATCAGCCGCAGCAGCACTTCTATCCTGCACCGCAGTCGCCAGTTACGACACTCCAGGGAACCATGCCTCTTGACATTCCGGTAAGAAAAATGGAAAGGTATTTTTTTAATAATAATTTTTTTGATAAAACAACATACATATTATTTGACAAAGAAAAAAAGAATGAAATGGAAAAAAGGAAAAAAAAGGAAAAAAAAATGAAAACTAGCAGCAGCTGCATCACCAGCAACCGATACTGGACGGCTCTTCGAGCAGCGTGGCGGCCATGAATTCGCCGAACGCCATGCTCTACATGGCGCATCTCCAGCAGCAACTCGCGGCGCAGCAGCAGCAGGTTTAAAAGACTTTCAAATTTCAAATTCCCGCGCTTTTGCCTCTGAATAAAGGGAGGCTTTAGAGCAATGCTCAATTGTTATTAATATGTTGTTCTAGCCTCCGCCTCCTCCGCCGCCCCCAGCGAATCCGCCATTCTACTACCTGGATCCGAACAAGGTGAGTTGGAGAGAGAGAGAGAGAGAGAGAGAGAACGAGGGAGAAAGACAGAGAGAGAGAGAGAGATAGAGTGAAGGAGACAGACACAGAGAGAGAGAGAGAGAGATGCTATAAATCTTGTTTGAAAACAAAATCAATTTCAAATATGGATCTTCAATTGAAAATAATTTGTGTAGCATAATATTTTTTGAATATGTAGACTTTTTTATGTTTAATAATGTTTATACATATATTTTGCGCAGGTTGAACGCGGCCCTTTCGAGAAGGTGCAAATGGACACGTGGTACTCGATGGGCTACTTTGCGAACAATCTCGAAGTTCGAAGGGATTGTGACACGGAGTACATTCAGTTGGGTCAGTGGTTTTTTTGTTAGTCTGCTGGGTTAGCAATAATTTTTTTTTTCTTAAAAAAATACTATATGAAATATCCGGGTTTTTTTTTAGATATGCAATAAGGTTTCAGGTTTTGTAATCGAAAAAAAAACGCTAGTAGATTAGGTTTCCTGAGAAAATAGAGTTAAAAAATAGAATTTTGAAAATGCGATCGTTTTAGGCCAGCTTATCACGAGAAACGGGACTCGCACTCCATTTGACTACAAGGTTGGAGAAAAGGAGGAAAGATTGACCTATCATTTCTTTCCATCGGGCATCGAACCCGGACCTATTGCTTCCCATCCTCACAACTTAACAATACGCTAATCTCACTAAATACGCTAATCTCACTACAAATATTTTCGGATTAAGGATCCACTACAGAAATCGCGAGATCCAATGTCTTTTGTCTAACAATTAGAATATGTCGACAATTCGGGTGAATTCGAGTGTTTTATTGCTGTTTTCCCCAGTATTCGACACCAATTTCTCGGGAGGGTCCCTGGCAAAAGTGAGGTCTCTTTACTCTTCCAGACATTTAGAGAATGTAAAAATGCAGTTTTTTTTTATTTAATTAAGGGAAGACGAAGATTTATTCAAGAAAAATATAACGAGACTTTGCTTCATTCCCATTTCAACAAGTAATACTTTTCTTTTTCTAGCAGCCAGAGATCATGCCAATGCCTCCACAAGTTCCGCCCGTTTCGGTCTTTGACCGCCTTGGACTGAGGTACTGTATAAATAGTTGAGAAAACATTACAGTGTGCTAAATTGATATTTCAGATACTAGGAACTTCCACTCATGAATTTTCCATAATTTTTTAATTGACTTTTTTGGAAAGAGGAAAATCGCTCCGAATGTCAAGTAATATTCTCTCTTTTATTCAGAGTGTTTCCTGCTTTTAGCGGACTCTGGAACAATGTCTCTGCCGGAGCGCCCTTTGGTACTGCAGACATTACAACTCAGCAGATGGCTGAATTCATTGAGAAACAGGTCTTGGAGAGAGAGAGAGAGAGAGAGAGAGAGAGAGCGGGCGGAGAGAGAGCGCGAGGGAGATTGAGACGGAGAGAGAGAGAGAGAGACGGAGAGAGAGAGATAGAGGTGAGGGGAGAGACAGACGGAGTGAGAGGAGGAAGAGTGAGAAGTATGGTGACCATAAATTTGTGTTTTACATGCCCAGGCGTCTCTTCTCTCTACTGTGGAAGTGTAGAAACGTTGATCAGTTGTGAGCTATATATTGATAATTATGATTTAAGTTCTCCGATTATAAATAAAAAATAAAATGAAATTGAAAGGGTTTCTTTCTGTGCAGAGGAAGGACGAAATGGCTCGTCGCCAGCAACAAGAGGGCGCAGCAGCAGCACAGTATGCTGAGATGCTCAGAGAGGCAGAGCAGCAGAGAATCGCCAACGCAGAGAGGGAGGCGGCCCTGAGGAGACAGCAGGTCAGAGAGAGAGAGAGAAGGAATGAGGAAAAGGGAAAAAAGGGGGTAGAGGGAAAGGGAGAGAGGAGAGTGGAAAAAGAAAGAGAGAGGGAGGGAGAGAGAGGTGGGAAAGAGAGAGAGAGAGGGGGAGGGAGGGAAAGAGAGAGGGGGAAAGAGAGAGAGAGAGAGGGAAAGAGAGAAAGAAAGAGAGTATCTCTAACTTGACTTTGTTTACGGGGAAACATCACTGTAGCATGAATTAACTTTTAAAAATAAGTTTACTTGGCTATCAAGAAGGAATTCGTCTAATCAATGTGTAATAAGCGCATTGTTTGTTTGCCTCTTCACTAGTTACTATTTTAAAGCTTCGATGTAAACAATAGATAAAATAAATAAAAACTGAGCCACTTAAAGGAGGAGATCGAGCGTCGTGAGCAAGAAGTGTTGGCTGCGAGGAGAGAGGCCGATGCGGAGAGGATGCAACTCGAGGAGAAGAAACGACAGATTGAGGAGTAAGAGAGAGAGAAAGAGAGAGAGGAGAGAGAGAGAATAGGCGACAGATTTAGGAGTAAGAGAGAGAGGGAGAGAGAGAAGAGACGACAGATTTAGGAGTAAGAGAGAGAGAGAGAGAAGAGACGACAGATTGAGGAGTAAGAGAGAGAGAAAGAGAGAGAGGAGAGAGAGAGAAGAGGCGACAGATTTAGGAGTAAGAGAGAGAAAGAGAGGGAGAGAGAGAAGAGACGACAGATTTAGGAGTAAGAGAGAGAGAGAGAGAAGAGACGACAGATTGAGGAGTAAGAGAGAGAGAAAGAGAGAGAGGAGAGAGAGAGAGAAGAGGCGACAGATTTAGGAGTAAGAGAGAGAGAGAGAAGAGACGACAGATTGAGGAGTAAGAGAGAGAGAGAGAGAGAGAGAGAGAGAGAGAGAGGAGAGAGAGAAGAGACGACAGATTTAGGAGTAAGAGAGAGAGAGAGAAGAGACGACAGATTGAGGAGTAAGAGAGAGAGAGAGAGAGAGAGAGAGGAGAGAGAGAGAAGAGGCGACCGATTTAGGAGTAAGAGAGAGAGAGAGAGAGAGAGAAGAGACGACAGATTTAGGAGTAAGAGAGAGAGAGAGAGAGAAGAGACGACAGATTGAGGAGTAAGAGAGAGAGAAAGAGAGAGAGGAGAGAGAGAGAAGAGGCGACAGATTTAGGAGTAAGAGAGAGAAAGAGAGGGAGAGAGAGAAGAGACGACAGATTTAGGAGTAAGAGAGAGAGAGAGAGAAGAGACGACAGATTGAGGAGTAAGAGAGAGAGAAAGAGAGAGAGGAGAGAGAGAGAGAAGAGGCGACAGATTTAGGAGTAAGAGAGAGAGAGAGAAGAGACGACAGATTGAGGAGTAAGAGAGAGAGAGAGAGAGAGAGAGAGAGAGAGAGGAGAGAGAGAAGAGACGACAGATTTAGGAGTAAGAGAGAGAGAGAGAAGAGACGACAGATTGAGGAGTAAGAGAGAGAGAGAGAGAGAGAGAGAGAGAGAGAGGAGAGAGAGAGAAGAGGCGACCGATTTAGGAGTAAGAGAGAGAGAGAGAGAGAGAGAGAAGAGACGACAGATTGAGGAGTAAGAGAGAGAGAGAAGAGACGACAGATTGAGGAGTAAGAGAGAGAGAGGAGAGAGAGAGAGAAGAGGCGACAGATTTAGGAGTAAGAGAGAGAGAGAGAGAGAGAGGAGAGAGAGAGAGAGAGAAGAGACGACAGAATGAGGAGTAAGAGAGAGAGAGAGAAGAGACGACAGATTTAGGAGTAAGAGAGAGAGAGAGAGGAGAGAGAGAGAGAGAAGAGACGACATATTGAGGAGTAAGAGAGAGAGAGGAGAGAGAGAGAGAAGAGGCGACAGATTTAGGAGTAAGAGAGAGAGAGAGAGAGAGAGAGGAGAGAGAGAGAGAGAGAAGAGACGACAGAATGAGGAGTAAGAGAGAGAGAGAGAAGAGACGACAGATTTAGGAGTAAGAGAGAGAGAGAGAGAGAAGAGGCGACAGATTTAGCAGTAAGAGAGAGAGAGAGAGAGAAGAGGCGACAGATTTAGGAGTAAGAGAGAGAGGAGAGAGAGAGAGAAGAGGCGACAGATTTAGGAGTAAGGGATTTGGGGAAGTCGACGGGGGATATGCATTATTTTATATTTTATTTTTATTTTTTTACTTGAAATTTAATAGAAAAGATGGAGAAGAAGTAACAGATTGAGAAGAGAGAGGAGAGAGAGAGAGCGAGAGAGAGAGAGAGAGAGCTTTGGAGGAGTGGTAATAAAAGATAAGAATGGGAAATTGGCTATTTAGATCATAATTTTTTTTTTGATTTAATGAAGAGGAATAAACCGAAAAAATTACTGACAATGCGTTTAAATGACCAGGATAGGAATGATGCCATTTTTGATACCATTCACCATCAGTGTTGGATTGTTTTTGGTAATTGACAGATATGAAACTGTAATATATGGTATTTAATGTAAATATTTTTTAAGTGTTACTAAATTATAAAATATTATATACATATTCGCATCCTTTCAGGGAGCGACGCAAGGTGGAAGAGGAAGAAGAGCACAAGCGAGAGGAGGCAGAGAGGATTCGGCGAGCCAAGCAGGATAAGGAGCAGAGAAAAGCGGCCGCCGCTGCGGCAGAGGAGGAGCGCAGGATCAAGTGGGTCTAATCTGTTAGATAGGGAGGGGTACTCAAGGGGGGGGGGGTCTAATCCGTTGTATTGGGGTAATCAAAGGGGGGGGGGGTCTAATGCGGGTCTAATCCTTGATATGTGGGTGCTTGAGGGAAGGGGAATAAGGGATATTAAAGTTTCTTGATCACGTAGTAGTCTAATATTAGGGTAGTTAATGGGTCTAGAGAGGTATCTGAATAAGAGGACCCAAAAGAGTGCGAGCAGATTGCAATTTGTCTCTCTTCAGGGCCGAAGAGGCGGCGGACAGAGAGCGCGTGAGGCTGCTCGCTGCGCAGGAGGAGGCCAAGCAGATTCTGGCGGCAAAGAAGGTATTGGGCAAAATTCGAGAGAAATTAGAAAAGTATTGGGCAAAATTAAGATGTAAAAAAAGTAATTATTTCATTAAAAAGTTAGGGTTTCATGCTATATTTATGCAACACAGATGAACTAAACATGTTTTTTTTTAAATATTTATTTATATTAATCAGATCTGTGATAATGCTTTAGTTGAAGAATAAATTATGGTTATAATAATAAAATTAATAATTAACTATAAGAAGAAAATGAAGAAGAGAAAATAATAATCTTCATAATTACATTAATCTTTACAGAAACAAGACGAAGAAGAGGCACGACGTCTGAAGGAGGAGCAAGCGAAGCGAGCAGCCGAAGAGGAGAAGAGGAAGGCGGCAGCCAAGGCAGCTGCGGCAGAGTCGGCCAACCCCTCCGGGCCTCAGAGCATCTCGTACAGGCCGGAGACCAAGGCCACTGGCAAGGAGGCAGCGAAGAAGAGTATGTGGTGGTATATTGGACCCTCATTTTTATATACTAGGGGACCCTCACTTTTATATGAGACCCTCACTTTTATATGATATCCTCACTTTTATATGATATCATCACTTTAATATGATATCCTCACTTTAATATGATATCCTCACTTTTATATGAAATCCTCACTTTTAAATGATATCCTGTTCTGGATGGAGATTTACTCACAATCAGACAGAGAGCAAAGCAAAAGATGAAGCAAAGAAGAGTATCTGGGGTTTTGTAGGAACTCATACTTTGTATATGGGACCCTGTTAAGGAGCAGATTTATTATAGGAATAGCATAGTATGGTAGATACCATGTTATTTTTATAATAAATTTGTTGACAGTAATTATTATATAATGAAATAAGAGTATATTATACTAATAATCTTTTCTCCCCAGGTGCCTCCTCGGGTCCAGCTTGGGGTGGTGGCGCAGCTGCTGCGAGTGCTGCGCCCGCTGTGGTGCAGCCCATTCGAAGCACCGTCCCTCCTCCCCCGGCACCGACCACGCCACAGAAGAGCCTCAGGGAGATTCAGCTGGAGCAGGAAAGACAGCTCAAGGCGGAGAGGAGAGAGACCGAGGCCATGAGGAGGGCACAGCAGGTGAGAGAAGAGAGAGAGAGAGAGGAAAGGGTATGTATTCTCCTTTTTTTGAATGACCAGGTGGAATAGGTTGCAATATATGGTTACGGTACTTTATATATGACCACGGTATTGGTGAGAGATGAGGAGAAAGAGAGATGGTTTTTTTCAATTTTAAATGGAAGACGTGAAATTGTCGATCGTTTTTAACGGAAATTTTGCCGAGGTGGATGAAAATCCTTTATTTACATCTTAACGAAAAATAGGAAAATTATAGATTTTTAAAAAGTAACTATCAAAATAAGAGTTAGAAAATCCAGAGGTCAGTGCTTCATCATTGCAGGAAGCGATGTCAGCAGCAGTGCCGACCAACTGGGCGAACGCGGCCAGTCGAATCAGCTGGGGCAATCCCGCACCAGTCGTTGCAAGTCAGAGGAGAGAGAGAGAGAAAGAGAGAGAGGGGAGAGAGAGAAGGAGGGGAGAGAGAGAGGAGGGGGAGAGAGAGAACGAGAGAGAGGGGGAGGGAAGTGGAGTGAGAGAGAGAGGAGTGAGAGAGAAAGAGAGAGGGAGAAAGAGAGAGAGGGAGGGGGAGAGAGAGGAGAGAAAGGGAAGGGAACTGGTCCAGGAGAGAAATGAAGAACAAGAGGTAGAGAACAGAGAAGGAGATGTTTTAGTCTTTTATTTGTATAGGTAAACTATTTCTTAATTGTAAAATAATGAAGTGGACAAGCTCATAATACATTCCTCGTTTCACCACAGATACTCCAGCCAGTGCCTGGGGCGGCGCGGGTCATTCCTCCTCCTCTCACTCGGCCACGTCTCCCTTCTGGGATGGTCCATCACTCGAGTCGGCTAATCGAAGCGCTGTAAGTTATTATTCGCATTACAATATATATATATATATATATATATATATATTAGTACATTTTTAAATAAATATTGTAAAAGAAGAAAAAATGTAGAAAAAAAAAGAAATTTAAATATATATTTTTTATACATTTTATGAATTTTTTAATAAAATTTTTAAAGAGATGATTAAAAGAGAAAAAAATTAATTCAGGCAGCGAAGCCAGCGGCTAAGGTTGTGAACAAGAAAGCGGACGATTCCAAGGCAAAGGCCAAGGAGAAGGAGCACGCGGTACGATAGAGCCTTGGGATACGGTATCCTTAGGATACCATGTTTCTTTTCATATTCTTCTCTCTTTCTCTCTTTCTCTCTTGCTCTCTCTCTCTCTCTCTTTCTCTCGTTTGCTGCAAGTATGGAATTTTTATATTTCTACATGAATATGCTTTTCTTGGCGTGTTTATTGATCTATTATCTGTGCCAGCGAAGTGCTTAATTAAATGACTACTATTCGTAATTAACAAAGCCAAGCGAACCTTTATTTTTTTTATTGTTGAGCCTGAAGAATATTGATCTGTTACTATGCCAACTATGTAATTAATTAGCTACTATTTGTAAAAAAAATATTAAAAAAATTAATAAAGTAAGCCGTTGCTTGTTTGCAGAACCTGAGGAAGGTGCTCGCGGTGGGCGTATCTTCGCCTTCTTCAACAAGTGTCGCCTCTTCTACATCGTCCACTTCTCAGAATCCGAAGAAGAGGTTTGATGACTGGCTCGTCAGGCGTGTGCAGCAGCTCAACGATACGGTCGATGCTGAGGTATGATTTTTTTATACTTAAAATTTATATATATATATATATATATATAAACTATTACCTACTGTTTAACCTAATTATACTAAAAGATTAAACGTGAGTATGTAGTCTAAGCCCAGAACGCGTTTTGGTAATAAACTTTTTTTAACTAGTTGAAATCGACAGGGTGCTCACGATTGAAATAAAGTTTAAAAATATTTATATATTTTAGAAAAAAAAATGTTTAAATTGACAAGGTGCTCACGATCGAAATAAAGTTAAATATATATATATATATACAACAATAAGAAAAAAAAGTTTACACTCAGGTGCTGGCGACGTTCATCGGTAGCGTGGAGAGTCCGGACGAAGTGGAGGACTTCCTCGTCGGATATCTCGGCGAGAGCAAGCAGGTCAAGGAGCTGGTACGGGAGCTGCTCGAGCGCCGCTCCCAGATGCGCAATCGCAAACTGGACAACACGGGCAAGGATGTTGGTGGAGAGAGAAAGAGAGAGAGAGAGAGAGAGAGAGTTAGGGAGAGAGAGATGAGAGAGAGAGAGTTAGAGAGAGAGGGAGAGATAGTGAAAAAGAGAGTTAGGGAGACAGAGAGAGAGAGAGATGACAGAGAGAGAGAGAGAGGGGGGAGAGGAGACAGTGGAAGAGAGAAAGAGTGGAATAGGAGAGGGAGATGAAAGTAGAGAGACTTGCATGACTTTATTTTCTCGTATTATATTTTTAGTACTATTTAATTTATGATTAATAGATCTTTTGTATGAAATGAATGCAAAACTTAAATTTCAAAAAATTCTTTTTTTTTCAAAACGGAATTTGCACATAGGATCTCTCACGGGCGGGTGCTGCTGTTGCACCCCCAACTTCTGCGGGCGCGGCGAAGACGAAGAAGAAGAAGGGAAAGGTTTGTGAGTTTTCATAATTTAGATAAATGAATATATTATAACTATGTGAAAAGTCTTAGAATTGATAAATTGGCGGGACAAAGAAGAATTCAAATTCTTCTTTTTTTGCAGGGAACTCAACTGGTTGTGGACGGCGCTTGCCTCGGCTTCCGCGCGACCTCGAACCCGAATCGCACGAACCAGGGCGAGATTGAGCGTCTTCCCGAGGCGGCTGCTGGGCGTCGATGAGTGGGAGGGGAGATACGGTAGCTACAGTACCCTCCCACCCCCCCCCCTCATCTACCCAATAGGTACTGTAACCTCCCTCTCTCTGTTATCTCTCATCTTCTCTACCAACCAAGAAGCCCCGCCCCATGCCCTTCACCTTCTTCTTATTTACGCCAATCTTTTTTATTTCATTTAATTATCGTTGAAAAGTGTTCTGCTACAAACGCGTAGAGTGCTGAAAAAGGCTGGAGTCGTGATTTATCCTATCCCAATACGATGGCTTTGGCGATGAAGTTGAGGGGTACTAGAAATAGATAGAGTTTTTTCTAAGTTTGTTTACTTCTGGCACCGTCCCTTTTTCAGCACTCCGCGCATCCCAAGTCCGCAGTCGCATTTGCATGTCTGACACATTCTCTGACCTCGCTGCACTCTTGTTTTGCACCCACTACTGTATTCCCTCCTCCCATCTCCCCCTCACTCTCCATGTATTGCTTCTTATTATTATTTTGGCGATTGGCCAAGAATATTGTTGTTTTTTTTAAGAGAACATGTTGACTTTTATTAAGTTCGTTTCGTTTTTGAACATAGCCAAAGTCTTTTTCCCCTCTTTATTTATTCCAGGCGCGCGAAAAACCTTGGCTCCGCCCCTTTCTTTGAACCAACCACCACCAATTTCCATGTGCACATTTCTCTGTCGATGCCTCTGTTCCATCCTCTCTCTCATGAAAAAATCATTCTCGGGTTTCGAAAAAAAAACCCCACATTTTTCTCTCTCTTTTTTTTCCTTTCCCAATCATGAGCGCAGCTAGATAGATAATGTAGACAAATCAGGACAATATGATGATTTGGCCTCTTGATTCATTTCACAATTCTGAAGTGTGCACCGAAATATTGGTAGAAATTAGCAGTAATTATTCGTTTTAAACAACTGTGGACGAGAGAAAGCTTTTGTCGGTGCCTTTTCCATTTAGTGGTCAATAGGACACAAGGAGTCATAAAAAAGAGTAGATTATCGCTCCGATTGGCTGATTTTACTGCTAATTCCTCGCATCTCCTGCATATAATAAGTGGTTTTGTTTTCTTCTTCTTTTTGTTGTTTTAAACTCCCTTCCTTGTTCTGTACTCTCAGTCCTCATTTGCCGGTGCTTTTTAAGCGAAGGCTCTAATTCGGAAGGTCAGTTTTTCTGTCGCCTATCTATATGGCGGTTTGCTTAGGATGTTGACCCGTCCTCTGTCTGTGTTGACCATAAGTTCGTTAAGCGGAAGAGGGATTCGTTCTTACATGTAAAGGCGACGAGGACTGAACCAGGATTGTTCTTTTTTTCTTTTCTTTATCGTCTTGATAAATGAGTTATTCCTTTTTATTTGCTTCAAGGATACGAATAAGGACTACTATTAAATTATCATGAAATGATTAAAGTTAAGCTAAGCAATAGAATTGGAGAGTGCAAATTCTATGCAGAATAATTGAGATGAAGTGCCCTTGTAATATGATGGAGAGCTTTGCACTTGTAAATCGAGCAACACATTCAGCACCTATGGGAGTCGAACCCTCATCCTTTCGCATTGCTGTTGTGAGTGTTACCGACTTCGCCATGGACGCTGTTCATACGAATTCCATGGGAATTATACATTTGCATTGTGTCGACGAGGGACATTTCCATATTAAGATATGATTTATCATACATGATAATAAGAGGAAACACAACGTCTTTTTATTCAAAGTTGCATTTTGTTCGACTTGTTGTGCCTCTTTAATTAAAGTTTTCGTTCTAAACGAAAGCGCTAACGGAGGGTGTGACATAACAGAAACCGGGAATAAATCGCGAGAATTCCTGTGATCGACGAAGAGAGCGACTCGTAATAAGAAATCGTAGTATATCTCGAATCGACGTCTACTGTGCTTGAAACTACGTTTAAAACAATAAGCCTGATGGCTCATGTACATACATATACAAAGTTAAGGTAGATTCATAGATGAATTTAATTCATATATAATTAACGTATAGGTAATGAATCCCGCCGGATAGTGAAAGGATAGGAAATACATATACTACGTATGTACGACTATTGTGGTGTAGAGGTGAGCATTTCAAAACATTATTACCGTAAGACAATATTAAAAATCGAACATGAAAATAAATTCTTCTAAAATGGGACGATTTCTGTGTGGACGCTGTTCAGTGCTCGCGCGATTTGAGAAACGGGTCAGCTCCTCAACGACGAAGAATTTTTGTCAGAGAATTAATAGTAATGACAAAATTGATTGATTAATTGATTATTTGATTAATTGATTGGTTGATTGATTAATTGAGTGACTAATTAATTGATTTATTGATTGACTAATTAATTGATTTATTGATTGATTAATTAATTGATTGATTGACTATTTAATTGATTTATTGATTGATTAGTCATCTTTCATATTTTGACGTCATTACTCTCTGACTCGACTAGAGCTCTCGCCGATACCGGACTTGCCGAACGTCTGCCGCCCACTCATCCAGACTCACGAGTTGCAGGACCTCGGCGATCTCGAGGTTGTCGGACGCGCGATTGGTGAGGTCCTGCATGGAACAATATGGATACCGTACCATAGCCACATGTTTTAACGCCGAGTAAACTTGATATCTTTTCATTATAATGCCATTTTTTAAAAATCAAACTGACACAGGAAGGCGAATAATTTTTCCCTCAAGTGATTATAGTTTTTTTTCATTCGTTTTGAAAGTAACACTGACACAATGGCTGGGATTGTGAACTTCCGAAAGGTTGAATGTTGTTTCATGTTATTTTGCACAGTCTTATGTACATAAGCTGGAGGAAAACCGTAGGGACATTTATTTATTGATTTGAGAAAAGCACTTATTCAACGACTCCGTAGTCCACATTGCTGTGGTCAAAGAAGTCAAAGAAGATCGAGAAGAGAAATGTCTTCCTATTTTTTTTACAGTTAAAAAAAAGGTTTAATTCATATTATGTGTAAAGAGTATACTTGTTGGCAGGCGTCGGGCAAGAATCAGCCAGGGAGAGCAATGACATAAGGAAATCAACAAGAATAGTTAATTACAAGTACTTAATTACAGAGAGAGAGAGAGAGAGAGATAAAGAAATAGAGAGAGAGAGAGAGAAAGAGAGCAAAACGTCCACGAGTGAGGTATATTCAGCGAGTGTTGGAAGGAACGGAAAGTGATATTGATTAGGAAGGCCGAGACATAGCGCGAATCGTTGTGCCTAATTATATATATGTAACATGTCGACGAGCTGGAGAATTAGATTTTTCAGAATATTTTCAAGGTCGCGAAATCAGCAGACTAAATACATAGATACATAGATAAGATTTATAATTCAGAAGCTAAAAAAGAAAAGCTGAGTGTGAGCAGAAAAATCTGATTCTCATTCTCTCGTTCTAGAATGAAGCTTTCTTCTTTGCCTAGAACATTTATGCGAACATCAAGAAGGGGTGAATATTATGTAGAATGTGCAAAAGTATTGCGAGAAAAGCTTGTGTGCGTTGTGTGGAAAAGGCAGACTAATACAAGTCACTTCTATACACACGCACAAAAATATTGTTCAGAACAAACATTGTTTCGAGGCAAAAGTGAAACAATATTGTCTGATATATCAAACAATGAAAACAAATTGTTTGACATACCAAACAATATTGTTTAAGTTTTGCAACAAACGAATGTTTGCGATAAAACAATTTTTTTGTGTAAACATTAAATATTGACTGGGAAAGTGCGCGAAGCGGGTGAGTTGAAACCATTGGTGAATGATGAGTGAGATAGAGCACGCATAGAAAAAACAAACAAAAAAAGGAAAATGGAACACAATTCCATCTCATCATCAATTCCTATCAAGTAGATTTGACAGAATGCTTACTGAGTGTGGCAAAAAAAAATAATGATGAGACTCTCTTTTATATCTCAAAATAGGCAATCTCTTTTGGGAAGGCTCTTTGGGGTGTTTTCGAATCCATAAATCGTCGTTGGACCTTGTATTTGCAATGCGGCGGCACGTACGTGTGAAAGTGAGGAAAGTGGACATTTAGAATATTGAGTTTTAAAGAGAGAGAGAGAGATATATTTAATATAATATGTCTGATTTGGTGCTGAAGGAAAGCGAAATTATATGTGAGGAGGGGGAGGGGGGAGATGAGAAGCGGGGGAGGGGGGTATAAATGTGCACTATCGATTGGTTTCATGAGACATTGGGAGGGGTGCGTTTTAGCATTTGAATTTTTCTTCATTGGCGCCTAAAGTTTCCGTTGTGAGGTGTGCTCGCGGACGGGTGAAGACCATTCGTCCAACTGCACCATTTGAAGCACTTCGCAGATCTCCAGGTTGTCCGCGAAGCGAAGGACGAGGTCCTGGAAGAGAAGAGGAAACGGAGAGAGAGAGAGAGAGAGAGAGATAGCGACAAAGACAGGGAAAGAAAGAAATGTAGGGAGCAGAGGAGAGGACGGGGAGAGAGAGAGAGAGTGAGGGTGGCAGAGAAAGAAAGAGAGAGCTCGTGGGGAGGAAGTAGCCTTGAAAGTGCGCACTAGACAGACGTAAACAGGGTTTTATTCTTGGGATCAGATGGGATATGATAGGACAGACACTGCACAAGTTTCGTCGGTAAGAACAGTGCATGGGATAGAGTGTTAATTAATTTATATAATTTTATTGACAAAGCAATTCTTTTTTTAGTCATTATTTTTCGTGAATTCACAACCACTGAACAGGTGAGCGTGCGTTTGAAAGGTAGTTAGTGGGGAAAAGTTTATGAAAACAGTAGATCAAATCAAAGGACAAAAAGGCAGCGGGTAGATGAAAACGTATATGTAAATATCACCACTCAATCTAAACCTGCCAACTTGTTGTTCATGTTAGTATACACGAGTTTTCTAGCGAGTTGTTAGTAGAAGCAAGCTATCATGTTTGTTAGTCATAAAAGACACACTCTGAGGAAAAAGAGCAAATGGAGAGAAAGATGAGATTATTAATAAGAGAGAAAGATAGTTATTTTGCTTCACCAAACTTACAATGCATAATTGGACGCGATGGACTGCCTCCGAATTATATGTTTTTATAGTGTACCCGTCACCTCTCCCGATTTTTAGTGTGCTTGGGAATTTGAATTTTTAGTGTGCGTACCGTAATATTTGAGAGGATGATCGTGATGAGACCGATGCGCTCGGCTACGGCGATCTCTTCGCGCTTGCCTGAGGCGGCGACCGCGTCGTAGAGGATGGTCGAGTAGCGGTCGCGCGCTGCCGACCACGCATGCTCGCCGGCGGGGGACATGTTGGGCACGCCTGGAGAGAGAGAGAGAGAGAGAGAGTGAGTGAGAGAGATAGAGAAAGATGGAGAGAGAGAGATAGAGAGAGAGGGAGAGCGAAGAGAGAGAGAGAGAGAGAGAGAGAGAGAGAGAGCGTGAGAGTGAGACAGTGGGACGGAGAACGAGGCAGATTATAAAAAGGTTTAATTCAATTAATTTTAAACAATTCAAGAAAGCATCTGCTACTAAGTAATATATATATATATATTATTTATAAATGAATTGGAAAAGTAAGAGAGAGAAAGACAAAAACAAAAAACCTTCAGCAAAGACGACAAAGTGCGTAGCGACGATGGCTTCCGCTTCGTCAAGGCGCAGCTGCCGCACCGGCTCGTTCAGATTCTCGTGCGCCCGCCGGGCGCAGTCCCTATTAATTATTATTATTATTATTATTATTATTATTATTTATTACAATAATTATTATTATAATAATAATAATTAGTATTCTTATTATTATTATTTCAGGTATTAAGATATTATTTTTATTTTATTTTTTTGTTCATTCCTATTCCTTAATATTATTCCAATTTTTTTTCTAGCTATTTTATAATTTTAACAAAACCCCTTCCCTTTTCTTTCGCAATTATTTATTGTAAAGTAAAAAATTAATTAAGTTTTTTAAAGTTTTTAAGTGCCTACTTCTTGTCCGGAAACGCCTGAAGCTCGGGATCAGCAGGGAAGAAGGAGCCGTTCGAGTAGCAGACGCCGCGAACGGAAGACTCGCACGACCACAACGCCGTGTGCCACCAGTAGAAGGCGGAGAAGCGAGACTTGGCAGCCAGGATCTGCGAGGAGGAGGAGATAGAGGGCATCTCTCTCACTCTCTCTTTCTCACTCTCTCTCTCTCTCTCTCTCTCTGCCTCTCTTTCTCTCTCTCAATTTCTGCTCGCCCCCTTTCTCTCTCTCTCTCTCTCTCTCTCTCTCTCTTTCTTTTTCTTTCTCAATTTCTGCATCTCATCTTGCTCGCCCTCTTTCTATCTGTCTGCCTCTCTTTCTCTATCTTTTCTCGCTGCCTCACTCTTTCTCTCTCGTTCTTTCGCTCTATCTCCCCTCCCTCCTTCTCCAATTCTCTTTCACTCTTCCTCTCCTTCTCTCACTCCCTATTCCTCTCTCTCTTATCTCTCTCTCTCTCTCTCTCTCTCTCTCTCTCTCTAACTTTTCCTCTCTCCTAACCCTGTCTGCGTCGCTGAGCTCGACAAACTCGGGGCATGCGAGCGCAAAGTCGGAGAAGAGCAAGAAGGCGCGGCGGTAGTCGAACATGACGTCATCGAGAGAAGCGACTCGCCGCGCAGAGGGGTCAATCTGGAGAGGAGAAATTTTAGTGCCGACCGTAATATTTTTGAGAGATACATAGATCTTTCTTTCTTAGCTCAATTCTCTCTTTACTGAATATCACCAATAAGAAGAAGGAGAGCTTGCTACTTTTTTTAATAACACCTTTCTATAAAAATAATTTTACACATTTAAAACGCTTCCCTCTATCTCTTTTTCTCGTTTTTTTCCTTCCTTCTCGTATCTCTCTACACGCTATAGTAGTCTCCTCTCTCTACCTTTCTCTCCCTTTCTCTCTCTCTCTCCCTTTCTCACTCTCTCTCACCCTTTCTCTTCTCTCTCTCTCTCTCCCTCCCTCTTTACCGGTGTCCTTGTGCAGACATAGTGCGGATTGTAGAAGACGAGATCAAAGTCAACACGCGCCGTGGATGAAAGAGTCGCGTGCGGCCGCTCCGTGCGATGGAAGATGGAGCGATAGCGGAGAATCAGAATGCGGATGTCCTGAGTGGAAAGGAGGAGGGAGTACGGTAGGTGTCAAGGAAAATTAATACGGTAGGATCAAAGGAGATTATGAAATAGCTCTCAAATATCTAAAATCCAAGTTAAAATCTCAGAGTACGAGGGGCTAAATTATAGAGGAGAATTTCTTTTGGTTCCCATATTTTCATGTGAGTCCAACAATTCTACCGCCAGGTATATTGTAAAAAAAAATTATATTTCCATATTTCCATTTTCCCGGCCCTCTATATTTCCAAAATCACTGCTGCTTACATTTCCAATTTCTAGGCCCTCTATATTTCCAAATTCACGGCCCTCTACATTTCCAATTTCACGGCCCTAACCTCCGGATACTGCTCGAGATGAGCGGTGCCAATGATGGAAGGCAGCCGCTCATCATCCGTCTGTGTAGCGATAGTCTCCACTTCGACGTAGTCGCACTCCTCTTCGTCCGAGATCGGCTCGCTGAAATGGCAAGATTTATCTCGTTCTCTCGTTCTCTCTTTCTTTCTCTCTCTTTCTCTCCCTCACACTCTTTCTCGCTCTCTTTCTCTCTCTCTCTTTTCTCTCTCCTTCTTTCTTTTCTCTATCTCTCTCTCTCTCTCTCTCCCCTCCACTGACATCTTCGCAATCTCGCCCTGACTCTTCCTGTACTGCTCGCTGTCTCCCTGAACTGCGCGTGGATTCATGCCAGCGCGCAGGCATGCCGCGAGACGACACGCCCGACACGCGTTACGTTGCTCTAAATTTATTCTATTTAAAATATTTATTTTGAAATAAATAAATAAAATATTCTATTTGATTTTTTTTTACAACCACCCATACATATATTTCTTCCAGCTATGTAGTCTAAAATGTCACCAGATATTACCATCCTTTCTGTTATATTGACTGCATTGATTTTAATCACATACATTTTAATCCCGATGAGAGCGGGAAAAATTAATATTTAAAAAAAACATCAAATTTTTATTATTGGTTTTGTCACGTACGCGCGTCGATAGCGCAGCCATTCTCGCCACGGCACTTGTAGACGCGCTTCTTCCAGATGGAGCGGCGGAAGAAGCCCTTGCAGCCATTGCACGCATTCACGCCGTAGTGACGGCCAAGGGCCTGTGGAGAGAGAGAGAGAGAGAGAGAAGGAGAGGGCGGGAGAGAGAGAGATGGCTTGAGAGATAAAAAGAGAGGGCGGGAAAGATAGAGGGTGAGGGCGGGAGAGAAAGAGATAGGGCGAGAGAGAGCGCGGGCGGAAAGAGAGAGAGAGAGAGAGAGAGAGAGAGAGAGAGGGAGAGGAGAGAGCGAAGAGATAGTAGAGAGAGAGAGAGAGGCAGAGGAGAGAGCGAAGAGATAGTAGAGAGTGAGAGAGAGAGAGAAGGAGAGGGCGGGAGAGAGAGATGGCTTGAGAGATAAAGAGAGAGGGCGGGAAAGATAGAGGGTGAGGGCGGGAGAGAAAGAGATAGGGCGAGAGAGAGCGCGGGCGGAAAGAGAGAGAGAGAGAGAGAGAGAGAGAAAGGGAGGGAGAGAGGGAGATACAAGACATAGGGCAGCGAGCGGATATAGATAAGGAGGAACTATCGTTCTTTTGCCGATTTTGCGTTATCATATAACCTACACGGGCGGCAAATCCACCGGTTTAGCGTATGAAAGTTGCCACAATAAAAGTGTGAGTCTAACTTGAATCTTTCTTTGAAATTCTTTTCTAATTGAAAAAAGATTATCTAATAATAGGAAAAAGATAAATTTTAAATAAATGTAAATGCGATAAAAAAAGAAAATAGGTAAATAAACAATAAATAAATAAATAATGCACTCACTGAGTCTCCGCAGACAACGCAGTACAGCTGTTCTTTGCCGTGTCCTCGATGCTGCTGCTGCTGCTGTTGTTGATGGTGGATATGCTGCTGATGATGATGATGCGTCACGACGGGCATTCCGAGTGGCATGCCGCCAAACTGGACGCCACCAAAATTGGCGGCGCCGCCGCCAAGAAATCCGGCGCCCGCGCCCGCACCCGAACTCATCGACGACGTTCCTTCGCCGCTAACGCATCCCATTTCGTGGACGACGCTGCCGCCGCCGCCGCCAGCAGAGCGGACGCCGCCGCCGAAGCCACGTTGCACGAGCAGCGTGGCCGCACGTGCTGGAAAATTCATATTTGAATTGGCGCCTTTTTGCCTGATCACATAGGGCAAGAGAGCACGTGTGATTGAGAGAGAGACGCGACTACGGTAGTCAGGAAAATTCAAAAAGACTACGGTTGAGTTTTATGCTCCTTTAAGAACATGAGCTTTATTAAAAGAAAAACCCAATATTTGATCTCTCAATTGTTTATTTTACCAAAAAATGCATCAAAATGTATAGTACAAAAATTGTATTTGAAAAAAAGTCAATAATGTATATAATTTTTCGCGAGTATTGTCCTTTGATCTGTGGTCTTTTCTTAAGGAGTCCTTGTCGATACATATATTTATAGTGTGCCTAGATACATAGATAAGCGCGAGTGGTGCACAATTCCATGAGTGAATGAACAGCACGAAATGGTCACATATGACATCAAACTGCCGGGGCTGATAATGCGTTGTGACCTTTTTGGAATTGCACTAGATAGAGATGATTCATGATTAGACTATAAATGTTACTTGAGGCGTCACATTAAAGTATAGCTTGGAAACGTTCAGCGACCTTATGATAAATCTCAATCTCTGGAAGTTGATTTTAGAGAAGAAGAAAAGCCATGCGCTGAATTGAATTCGTGAAAATTCATAGCAACCGTACTTTTTGCATATTTTTTTATGAATGACTACTAATTAACGGTCCTCAAACAGTGTGATAATCTGAGAGAGTTGTGGTTGTTTTGCATATGCGTATGTATGCATACATGAATACATTAATAAATTCTATTATGTCAGCTTATACTATGACGCTGAGAAGGGGAGCAGCAGACGAATGCCTTTTTGCACACTCATTCCTATTGCCAAGAGAACTGCGAGGGCGAGAGAGGAGAAACTGATGAGAACATGTGAGTCAATGTATCAGTCAATGTATAAGCTCGCACTTGTAACTGTGCCATGTATCAAAAGGGCTAATTGAGAGGTCGCCCCGAAGCCGAACGCGTGAATCGGAAAGAGAGAGAGAGAGAGAGAGAGAGAGAGAGAGAGAGAAAGAAAGAGAGAGAGAGAGAGAAAGGGAAAGAGAGAGAAAGATAGAGAGAGAGAGATAAAGAGAGAGATAGATAGAGAGATAGAGAGAGAAAGGGAGAGAGAGAGAAAGAGAGAGAGAGAACGAGAGAGAGAGAGAGAGAAAGAGAGAGAGTGAGAGGCACTTCAGAAGGAAAAAAGAAGCTTCAGAAGAACACGCCACACGTCAGAATGAGCATATGGCATGTTCAAAGCAGCAGCGCTAATTAGAAGGAAACTTTTATACATACATATATAATCAAAATTAATCAGGAAAGCATTTACGTATATGAGAATCATCGCACTTCCGCATAACGTCATTGTCTATATTTATACATGTATTTCTTTAATCGGAGATTAAAAAATATATTGAACAAACCTAATAGACCCCAAGCACAATTGTGCGTGATGCCCTGAGAAACAGGCTTGTTCCCTACGAACATTTATCAACTCTTCTCTTCTCCTCTTTTCCTTCCTCATTCTTTCACTTCTTTGCTGTTTTACTTTGTTCTTTCTCTCTCTCTCTCTCTCTCTCTCTCTCTCTGTCTCTCTCGCCCCTGTAATATTTCTTTCTTTATATCTCTCGTTCACATTCACTATTTCTCTTTTCTCTCTTCCCCCTCTCTCTCTCTCTTTCCCTCTTTCTCTCTCTCTATCTCTCTCTATCTCTCTCTATCTCTCTCTCTTTTCCGCGCTTCTGTTTCTTCCTTTGTATCTCGGTTCACATTCACTTCTTCCCTCTTTCTCTTTCTCTCTCTCATTCTCTGAAATGTTCATGTCAAGAGAACACATCCAAAGCTTTCACTGTGATATCGTCACCTTCGTTCTCCCTTCCTTTCTTTCATCACTGTCTTCCCTATGTCTCGCTCTCTCCCACCAGCTCTCTCTCGCTCTCTCTCTCTTTCTTTCCATCACTCTCTCTCCCTCGCTCTTTCTCTCACACTCTGTCACTCTCTCTTTTTCTCCCTCACTCTCTCTCTCTCACTCTTTCGCTCTCTTTCTCTTTCTCTCTCCCAGTCTCTCTCTCGCTCTCTCTCTCCATCCTTTTCATTCCCTCTTCAATTACTTCACTCCTAATGAGCAAGTTTCTCCTTGGCTGGCACTTAAAAAAAAGAGTGTAGCTAGCAATGATCGCACATAAAGATCATCATGTTCATTCATGTGAACCATCGAGACATCAAAACTTTTCTCCCTTCTCTCTCTTTCTTTCTCTCTTTTTCTCTCAATCTCTCTCTCAATCTTTCTCTCTCTCTCAATCTTTTTCTCTCTCTCTCTCTCTCTTCTTCTCCCCTTCTCACCTTCTCACTTTCTCTTTTCTCTACAATTAATGCCGAACATTTTCTTATCTGTTTTGACTCTCCGCTCTAGAACATTATCTATCGACTTAAACTGCGCGAATGTGGACGGCTAATAGTGATGGGATCTATTCAAAATAAATTAATATGATAATAAAGTGTTGCGTAGTTGAGTAGAAAGCCAGAAACGTAAGAGATACACGTCATTTTTAAAGCGTGTCATGAAAAAAAAACGTAACTGTATTTAGGTAACATGGGAGAATAAAGTTGTCAAGTCGACAGAGTAGACGAAACGACAAGTTGACGGGATAATATCAGATATGATTTCAAGATGTAGTATGTATGTATATACATACATACGCATGTTTAAGGTGCATCGAGGCGGAAACGCAAATTGTCGTTGGACTTGAGACTTCCATGAAACACAAGTTGACATTGCCAATTGTGATTTCATGATTTGTTCTTTTGGAAAGTCTCTTATAAATGCACCTGTTGTCCTGTTGGGACTACGGTTTCTCAGAATCGTGCATAGTGAGAGAGAGAGAGCGAGTGAGAGAGCGAGAGAGACGGAGAGATTGAAACATAACATATAAAAAGAGCGCGAGTACTTCTGACGCCATGGATTTCAAGGGAAGCAATAATATCTTTCCATTTGTAGCTAGTTCGTTCCCTTCCCTTATATGTAATGCGATACAACAGCAGAATGCAAATCCGCCAAAGGGATAAAAGATTAATCACGCCCAGCATTGCAATAGAAAAAAGGAAATATGTATGTAAGGGCCAACGATTATCGAGGAAAGCTTATAAACTCTATGCCTATACATACTATATGTGCATATCTAAATGAATATGCAAATTTAAATTGACGTTTTGTCAAAAGTGACCAATAAGTATCTCACAGTATCTATCACTCTCTCATCAGCCGTTTGTAAAGTCGGCCTGAAATGTTGCAAAGGCCGCAAAAGAAGAAGAAGGAGAAGACGTCTCACTTGTAGAGAACAGCCCAGCAGCTGTTTGGGTAGGGCCAGACTCTTCTTTCTTTCTCTATTTCTTTTGTTTTCTCTCTCTTTTACTATTTCTCTCTCTTTCTCTCTCTCTCTCTCTATAGTTCTCTCTCTCTCTTTCTCCCTCTCTTTCTCTCCACTCTCTCTCTCTCACTCTACTGCTTTTCCTTCTTTCCAACATGATCCACTCACATGCATCTAAAGCGACAACTAACCGAAAATGTGTTGGCACGTTTATCGCTAGGGCCGTCTGGTTGATGAGAGAGCGAGTAATGTGAGAAAGAGAGAGGAAGATAACATAGAAATGTTGTGAGACTCATTGTGATAAAGAAAGATGGAACGGAAGAGAGGGCGAAAGAGAGAAAGAGAGAGAGAGAGAGAAAGAGAGAGAAGCTGGCAACGGCTGAAAGAAAAAGATCAGAAAATGAGAGAGGGAGAGAAAGCAGAAAAAGATCAGTGGAGGAACTGGAAAAATTACTCATGGACGAATTAAAAAGAGACAGACCGAGAGAGAGAGAGAGAGACAGGGAAAGGAATATGAGATGATGGTTGGCGGAACGATAGAAAGAGCGAGGGAATAGTGAGAGAGAGAGAGAGAAAGAAACTGCGAGAAAGAGGGCGCAAGTGATGGAAAGAGAGGAAGAATAGAAAATAAGGAGAGAGAGAGGAGAGAGAAGGAGAGAGAGTATGGGGGAGAAAGAGAGAGTAAAGGAGGGAGAAAGATAGAGAGAAAGAGAGAGAGAGAGAGAGAGAGAGAGAGACGGGGGGATGCGTTGGGGAGAGAAAAAACGAGAGAATTGTGCTGAGTGGCGACTCGCTGGTAGTTGGAAACGCTTCGTTTTGGTATTCGGTGCATTTTCCCATCATCTGATGGCCAACACGAGAGAACTCTCAAGAAATGCAGAGAGACGAGAGAGCACAGAGATAGGGAGAGAAAGAAAGAGAGAGAAAGTGAGGGAGAGAGAAAGAGACGGAAAAAATTTAGTAGCGAACTTGGAAACATAATGTAGGGAATGACAAGAGGAAAGAAGACAAACCACGACCAGGCCATGCCTTATCATTACGCATGGACACGCGTCTGTTCTCTCCATATTCAGAGCATTAAGCGATTCAAGTGGTTTGAAGCGGTAAAGCTGAGAAAACAACGCCCCTATCGCCTTGTGGCTAAGTACACTAGCACTCACTTTCATACTTTTATCTCTAGCCGGTTAGACAAGTTAGAGAGAGAGAGAAATAGCGAGTGCGAGAGAGAGAGGGACAGATACCGCGAGAGCAGGCTTATAACTAAAGAAAATTATATCTGGAGCAGAGAAAATATTATAGGCGACGAGATCAAAAAAAGACATGCTCTCGTTTTATTATTATAACTGAAACATAATGAAGAGAGAGAGCAAGAGAGAGAGAGAGAGAGAGAGAGTGAGAGAGAGAGAGAGAGACTACGTATGTTGCGTCAAATCTTATCAGCCAGAGATTTGAAGAGCGTAGTACTCCACTCTTAAGCCGCGGAGCTTGACACGATCACATATAAGGATAAGCGTGAATTAAGAAGAGGGGGGGGAGGGTTCGGCCAGGTAAATCAAAATATATGTATGTCTGAGTGAGGAGTGAGATAGATGCATGCCAGTAAGTGTTTTGTTGTCTCGGCTCATACTCCGCAAGCAAGCATACAATAGAATCATACTCTTGTCGGGGGTAGTCACTCGGGACCAAACCCCCCCCCCTTCCCTCTGACATACCAACATACAAGCGTGTCCATAAAAACCGAGAGAGAGAGGTGACTGGGGCCTCATAGACCCAGAGTGGGAGGAGAAGGGGGGTGGGTGGGCTCTCCCCACCCCCTTTTTCCCTCATCGCAACTACGCGAAAGCAAGCTCTCTTCCCTAAGGCGGAATCTAGGCAGGAGCACGCAGACATACTATGGCGCTCTTTTCAATGTGACAGACCACTTTCTCGCTCTTTCTCTCTCTCTCTCTTCTTCTCTCTCTCTTTCTATTTCCCTCTCACTCCCACATTCCACTGCTCTTCATTTTCCTCCTTTTCTCCCTCTCATTCCTCTTTCTCTCTCCCCCCTCTCTCTCACTGTCTCACTGTCTCTCCATCGTTCATCTGTCGTCTCTCACTCAGACTCTCGCGACAGTCTCGGATCTCTCTCCTTTTTCGCATGCGCATAGTGAGAGAGTCCCAGAGTGTTTCTCCACGTGGTTAGCAACTCTTGCACTCTGGCCTCCATCTTTTCATCGCTCTCTCTCTCGCTCACTCTCTCTCTCTTTCTCTCTCTCTCTCTCTTTCTCTCTCTCTCTTTCTCTCTCTCTCTTTCTCTCTCTCTCTCTCTCTTTCTCTCTCTCCTACTCGCGGTAGACTCCCTCTCTCACCACACACATCGATTGTGCTCCTCAGCGCCGACGCGGCGCCTGAAAAAGGCATGGCGGGCGGAGGACTAGGAAACAACACGAGGCTAGAAGGATTGAGAGGAGAGGGAGGGAAAGAGAGAGAAAGAGAGAGAGAGAGAGAGAGAGGGAGAGAGAGGGAAAGCAAGAGCGAGAGAGAGAGAGAGGGAGGTGGAGAGATAGAGAGGGAGAGGGAGAGAGTGAGAGTGAAAAAGGAGAGAGAGAAAAAGACATGAGGGATAGATAATGAATGTGTCAGCTGAGAAAAAGAGCCATGCGTGGGGAAAGCAGGCCGCAGACAGAAAATAGAGAGAGAGAGAGCGAGCGAGATATACTAGAAAGACTCTCTTTCTCTTTTCTTTTCCTCTTTCGCTCTCTCGATCTCTCTCTCTCTCTCTCTTTCTTCCTCTCTCTTTCTCTCCTTTTCTCTTCCTCTCTCTCTCTCATTCTCTCGCTCTTTCACTCTTCAGACAAAGACCAACGACTACGGGGCACGGAAAGAATGACGACAAGGCAAAGAGCAGTTGGATGTGTGCACAGCGAGACTAATAGAAAGTAATAGAGAGAGATAGGAAAGGAGGGATGGAGAGAGGGACTGAGAGCGAGAGAAAGAGAGAGAGAGAAAGAGAGAGAGAGAGAGAGAGAGAGAGAGCGAGCAGTTCAGAGAAAGAGAGACAACTCAGCGGCGGCAACAACATTTTCTCGTCGTCGACACTCGCGATGTTTGTGAAGCGGTGGGGAGAAAGAAGGAGGAGGAGGAGGGAGGAAGACAGAGAAGAGAAAAAGAGTGAGGAAAAAGAGACAGAGAAAGAGAGAGAGAAGAGAGAGAGAGATAGAGAAAGTTAGAGAGAGAGAACTCGATAGAGAATAGAGAAAGGAAAAGAGAAAAAGAGAAGAAAGCTAAACAGGAAGGCTGGTCGGCCTCCTAGTTGCGAAGAGGTTGTTTAGAGCAAAAGGGGAGTGGACGAATGAAGAACGAATAAAGACGTGTCTCGGAATGGTGAGAAGAGAAGGAGATGTAGAGAGAGAGAGAGAGAGAGAGAGAGAGAGAGAGAGAGAGGGAGAAAGAGAGAGAGAGAGAGAGAGAGAGAGAGAGAAAGAGAGGGAGAGAGAGAAAGAGAGGGAGAGAGAGAAAGAGAGGGAGAGAGAGAGAGAGAGAGAGCGAAAGGAGTGAATGGGGCTGGACTAAGTTGCATGTAGGCATTTACTACGCGTACGTGTGTACAATGTATGCTACAAATAGTAGAAAGAGAGAAGAGGTAAAGAGAGGGAGAGAGTATGGCAAGGAGGGAGGAGTAGAGAAAGGGCGAAGAGAGAGAGAAAGAGGAAAATATGATGAAAGAAACAGAGACATGAGACTTTCCAAGCACGTGTTGGTATTGCTATTGCTCTATAGGACAAGACCAGTCTCGAGATCTTCCCGATTGCTTATGGTTGCTCTCTCAAAGCTGCCCCCGAGCACGCTCATCAAGGTCTTTCAGGGATCTTTCAATCTTTCTCTCTCTCTTTCTCTCTCTCGTTCTCTCTTTCTCTTTCTCTTTCCCTCTCTCTCTGTCTCTGTCTCTGTGTGTCTCTCTCTACCTTTCTCTTTCCCTCTCTCTCTCTCTCTATCTACCTTTCTCACCCGCACTTGTTCCTACCCAGTGTTTCCGTTTCTCTCTCTCTCTCCAGCATTCTCTCCATCATTCGGAATCAACAACCGGACTTGGACTGATCAAATTGATCTTGATTAGCAAGACTTAGCCGGCTTGATAGCAGAAGCGATAGCGGTAGGAAAAATAGCAAAAAGCTTGCTAGCATGCTATGAGCGATGAAAAAAAAAGCAAAATTAACATCGTGCTGAGAACAAAATAATTAAATGTAAAATGTATTTTAATAAGAAAACATAGCGGCGTAATAGAAAAGTAAGAAAAGAACAATTTCTTCTTCATGTCACATTTAAGCAAGTAAAATCGTATAGAATATTGCCGTCTCTTCTCTTCTTTGAGCCCCCCCCCACCGCCATCATATATTTAGTGCTATAAAAATGGTAACGATCCATTCAAGAAGCAATTTCACGATCTGCCACAAGATTTTTGACCGAAAATGGTTTTCTTTTTTTAAATGTTAATTCCGCCGAATATTTTTTTTAAAATTAGCATTGAAGCTGTCTGCAAAACATTTTTTAGGATCAGTTCAATACTAAGAAAATGAAAGAATTAATAATTATAAAATGTTCATTGTTATTCGTTCGTTTAACAGGTTCTTAAGCTCTTCAATTCTTGAAAATGAAAAATTCAATATGTGTTCTCGCGAGAGAAAAATGATGTACATACATACATTTTACATACTGATTTTATACATTCATAAATGCTATGCATACTTCATGCAATAAGTAAAAAAAATTTCTCCGCCTTCACATTCTGAAATTACATCAATATTTGTTTAAAAATATCGCAATAAAGTAACAATTATAAAACCTCGTCTATTTATCTTGCCATTCTCTCTCTCTCTCTATCTGTCTGAACTATATGCACTGGCATATACATAGTTTTGACCGGTAGAGAGAGAGAGAATGCAAGATAAATAGACGAGGTACTTGATTTTTACCTAATAATGCTGTTTCAGGGAGAGTCAGGTTCTCTCTCTCTCTCTCTCTCTCTCTCTCTCCTTTATTCACTCTTTTGACGCGATTTCGCTCAATATACTCGGTACCATCCTCTTATATAGAAAAGCAATGGTGGAAAAAGAAGATAACAAAAGGGAGAAGGGGGGAGTTTAGAAATGAGTGCCTCGTGGCACGGGAGTGGTCCTTTAGTTTTTTTTTTGGTTCAACAAGGGCATATACTGTAGGAGCGCGGAAGTCTACCGTAATCTCGTTTCAAATTTTCTTGACTATTGTTGGTCGGCTTCTCTCTAAATCAGCAGACAAAAAGGTGCAAATCAAGAGTGAGGTTTCGAGCTCCTTTAAGAGTGCGAATCGCGAGGCGAACTTTGAAGCCTTAAGTACGGCGCTCAGTGAATAAAGAGGCTAGCAGCGCACATCGTTGCCACAAATATTAATGTCACAGCATTGGCACAAGGTGAAACCATAGTAGATGGAATGTATATGTCTTCTATTAATATATACACACGTGCATAAGTGTATACATTTTATCCAAGTCCTCAACCAATGTATGTATACATATCAGAAATGTCAGCCAGAGCCATGTGACGCGAGAGGTATGTACTAGTAGGCGTTTTGTGTTATAGCTGTCGGGGGGGGGGGGGGAGTGGCAAAATGTGGCTTCGCCTGGGTGCAGATGCCCTTGAGGCGGAAACGCACCCGTGAGAGTCTGAGTGTTGCCAGGTGCAAGCCTCTAGATCTCACTCTCTTTCTTTCTCTCCCTCTCTCTCTAACTCTCTCTCTGCCTCCAACACTCACTCTCTTTCTCTCTATCTCTTTCTCTTTCTCTCTCTCTCTCTCTTTCTCTCT
Organism: Allodiplogaster sudhausi; assembly: GCA_945643635.1. NCBI lineage: Eukaryota > Metazoa > Nematoda > Chromadorea > Rhabditida > Diplogasteridae > Allodiplogaster > Allodiplogaster sudhausi. The sequence goes on along the minus strand of CALZFC010000301.1, from coordinate 240,584 downwards.
CCCTCTTTCTCTCTCTCATTCTCTCTCTCGCTCTCCCGCTCTCTCTTCCCCCTTCTTTTTCTCTCTCTTTCTTTCTTTCCTCCACTTCTATACGAAACGGGTGACAAGAATTCGTCAAAAGAAAACAAACTCTAAAATATGTAACAGACAAGCACGTTTTGTCTACTTTTTCAAACTTTTTTTTACGTCTCGCCAAAAATGTGTCTGGAATTGTTTTCGAGACATACAAGATATTTTTGCCGTACGCAAGTGCGCACGCAGCCTGTGAGTAATATCCATAGGGAAGAAGATAAGAAATATGAGAAAGATAAGTAAAGGAAGTTGAGACAGATGAGATGTTATTAATATAGTGATGCTGAACAAGGGTGTAATAGATGGGGTGGGGGGGGGGGGGTTCATACGATACACGAATATCTAAACCTTTTGTGCAAAGATCCTCATCAGGATCAACTTTGCGGTCAATCATGGACATCAAATTTAGTCATGTATTAAAAAGAAGAAAACAAGCTATAGAAGATTCTGAAATTAAACAATTTAGTGAACAAAGTGTGCGCAAATGTTGAACAGGCTTATTTCCGTTCCGGAACTCTATCCAATAACTCTTTTCAATCGTTGCAGCAAGAATTAGGAAGTGTCTCTCTGTGCCACTCTAGATATTTCTCTATATCTCTATTTTTCTCTCTCTCCCTCTCTCTCTTTTACCATCTCTCTCATTCTCTCTTTCTTTCTCCCTCTTCTCAATCTCCCTCGCCCTCTCCCTCCCTCTCTCTCTATGCCTCCTCTCTCTCTCTCTCTCTCTTTCTTTCTTTCTTTCTCTCTCTCTCTCTATCGCCCTAGTTCTCATCTTTGTTTAGCTTTCCAAATGAGGACTCGATTCTTCTGGCGATAAAGGCAACATACAGAAATTCAGATGCTAAAGTGAAGAACATGCTGTTGACTTTTGACTTCCTCGTTCGCGTTCAGAAATCATGTGAAAAGTTGTTTGATGTTCGGGAAAGCTGACGCGTAACCTCTCTCTCTCTCTCTCTCTCTCTCTCTCTCGCTCTGTCTTTCTCTCTTTCTCTCCCGCTCTCTCAATATCTCTCTCGCTCTCTCGCACTTTCACACTCTCTCTCTCTTTTCTCTCTCTCTGCATCTGTCTTTTTTCACTTTATAACGACTCCGATTGTTTCATTCACATTCTAGATGTCCACACTGACCCTTGGACCCGAGACACGTATTCAACATTTCTTGACATTTGTTAGCATAAAGAGCTGATTCTGAGTACATTCATGCACTTTTCTCAAAGCTTTTCTGCGCGCGCGCGCAAGCTCAGTAGTTTGTGAATAATTTGCCACACATCTTTTTTTTACAACAACAATAATTTTCCTTTATTCCCTTCAGCTCTCTTAACACGCTAGCAGAATACAATTGTTACTCACAAACTAACAGAGTCTATGTGCAGTAATCCGAGCCATTCACATTCATACGGTTCTATGCATTTACATTAGTGCGCGAGTGTTTAGTGTGTGTGAGCGATTTAAAAGTGCAAGTTAAATGAAATTTCATTCTGGAAATTGATACATTTACAGCACAATGAAATGAATTATACCATTGACGCATATTCTTCATACCGTATACCGGAGATAACCTTTGCGCTGAATTAAATCTAAATCTCTTTCGTCTCGGGTTCATTGAGAGCGGCAAAGGTCTGTATGTATGTACATTTGTATGTAAATATTGCTCGCAGACAAAAAAGGTTTTCTTCCTCATTGAATGGTTTCTTTCTCTGCTCTCTTATCTCTCTCACTCTCTCTCTCTCTCTCTCTCTCTCTCTCTATATATATATATATATATATATATATATCTTCCCTAATCTCTCTTCTCTCTATCCCAGGCTCTTGACATTTTGTCTTCTGCTCTCTCTCTCTCTCTCTCTCATCATAATGAAGTTTTGACGATCTTTTGAGTGTAATCTGAGTTCATTCCGAGTGATATCAGAGCAGAGCTTTATCCAAGACTAAATAAAGATTGACGCTGAACTTTCAAATGTGAGCGAATCTGCAGAAAAAAAAACTGTCACACGAAACAATTACACACATGAACTAGGCAATTTGTAGATATTAAGATAAAGTAAATCTTTTTCAAACTATATTCTACATGACGCCGAAGCCAAGCGGAGCCTCGTCCTTGAAGTTTTTTTCCTTCTTCTCGCCCGGGTAAACAATCTACAAAAAAAGTTTAAGAGCGATTCGCCAAAGGCGTCGAGAAGGTTTTTTAAAGCTTTAAATTTACATTTCTTTTTTTCGAGCGATTAGATTAGTAAATCTTTCTGGAATAAATAAAATATTTTCAGAGGCCTTATGATGTTTTTCAATATATTGACTATTATAAAATAACATTTTTTTTCTCTAAATCCACAGAAACCTCAACGTTGAGCGTGCCAATGTCGAAAGTGAAGTGGGGCGTCTTGCCGAAGGAGACGTGCTTTTGGTCTTCCACCGTGAAGGCGAACGTTCGATAGGCTTTCTAATGAAACGGATTCGGGATTTCGCATGTCTCTTTTTAGTATAATAAAATAAATAAGTAAATACGGGAATAAATAAAACAATTACATAATATATATATATATATATACATATGTATATATATATTTATGTAATATAATTGTTAATCGATTATCGATATGTCCTTCTTGCTCTTCATTATCGTTTATTATTAAACTTTTTAAAATTATTTTTAATTCATGGAACAACTTTGCACGCTTCAATTATTTTTGATACAAATTTAAGTCATTTCTGTTCCTTTCTTGTTCAAAACTTTACCAGAGGATATTTACGTCGCTGTTAAGCGTGCGAAAATATCCCCGCTGACAAGCACCGTGCCGACAACGCGGCAGTCACACGGTCGTGTGGTTCAGGTTGAGCGTGTTTATTTTGGGCATAACTTTATCTCACTTGGTTCTACGAGGAAAAAATTTGATAAACAAGCCTAATATGCACCATAGTAGGAATGCGGGCCATTTTTTGCAAAGTCCTTTTTTTAACCGTCTCACTACTCTTTTCTGTTAACCGTAAAAAATATTTATTTTATTAAAATAAAAATTAAATAAATAAAGAAATATTAACAAATCGCCTGACAGCATCCGCGTCGTCACACTTGTGGAAGATGCGGATGCGCGGCGTAATAGAAGATTCCTTATTGGTGCGACTCTTCAAAAGAAAAATACAATCAGGATGGAATGGATTATTTTCTTCTTCATAAATTATTATAAATTTAGCTTTTTTTTAAATATATGTTTTATAATTGAAATAAATGGCATTGTTCTTCGGAATATATATATATATATATATATATATATATATATATATATATATATATATATATATATATATATATATATCATTAAAAAAAAGATACATAAATCTCTCAACTTGATCAGTCTCGTGAGCGGTCTGCCGCCCCTTCCTTTTCCCCTTTCATCAAAACTACTGACTCGCCACGTTCTATTGATTACTTTCAATGTCGTCACATCTTAACGATGTATGTATAAATAAATAGATAAATTCATGACCTACCAGAGTATTTCCTTCGACACGGAAGCCTCCACTGGATTCGGATTTTGAGACCCCCAACAAGTTTTCGATCACTTCAACGGGAAGGGCTCTTCATTATTTGGCAATATTTGACAACAAATAAAATTAATCGATATCATAATTACACAATTGGCTTTTTTTATGTTTGAGTTGAGGATATTTATTTGTAAAAATTTTTCTGACATCTGATTTTGAAAGTTTTTTTTTAACAAAAGCAGTTAGAAGCAAGTATTTTTAAAACTTAAGATTGATTGTATGTACTGCTAGAGATATGCATATATATAGTATCTGTAAGCAAGAGAGAGAGAGAGAGAAAGAGAGAGAGAGAGAGCAAAATAGACTCGACCGGGCTGACTGCCACAGAAGAGTTTGCCAATCACGGTGGAAGAGCTTTAAAAATTGTATGATAAATATGTTTTTATTCTATCGAAATCATTCTTTTGAAATGCACTCGGAAAACGCTATACGTGCGCCGGATTTGTCCTCTTTATGTGCTCAAAATATGGCAGAGTTGTGCCAAGTCATTCTTTCGCTATTTCCTGATGCTAATCTTTGAATAACTCACTTTATACTATCCTTCTTTGCTCTCTTCTCATCACACTTTTCGTCCTTCTCTCTCTCTCTCTCTCTCTCTCTCTCTCTCTATCTGTTCATCTCTCTCCTTCTTACCGTATTAGAGAAGACTTCTGCTTCGTCTCTGGCTGCTCTCCAGCAGGCGCAGCATGAACTCCGGCGAAAAGCACCACAAGAACAACAACTGCCAGACTGGCCATCTGACGTACTGTATTACTTTATTACTTTGTTTATCACATTTATGTACATACATAGTTACATACGCCGAATAATTGCATAGATCGCAGGCTACTCATTGTAAAAATAGAAATGTAAAACAGAAATTTCAAAATGAATATTAAAACATGAAACTCAGAAGAATATCTGCATTAAACGACATTGACAATATAAAAACGTAATTTTCTTTAAGATATAATGGTTTAGGGCCAATTAATCGACTGAAGAGCCACTCTCTCAGGGGTATGATAGGGGCAGTGGTCCGTATACAAGGTACGAAAGAGGTGAAGAGAGTTTAGAAAGTCTCTTCTCGACTCTAAGGAGTAGTGATAATGATTGTGATAAGAGGCGCCCCTTTCCGGGTGCCTCGACCGTTGTCTCTTCGCTTGTCAACAAAGTCGTTTCTTATCAAGATTCGACTCGGCATTTTTCCACTACTAAATTGTCTTGCTCCTTCCATAAACTTCTCGTAACATTCTGCTATTTCACGATGATCATAGTATTCACCATATGAACACGCTCCATCCAGACAGCTTCATAATTTCAATGTATTTTATTTTCATTGTTTTATTCGTGTTAGTATGCATCATTTCCTGTACTTTCTTTCAACATCCTGAACATCGAGACGAACATTCAGTGAAACACTTCAAGGATGTATGTACTTTGCAGTTCACTTGAGTACTTACGATGTCTTTTCACTAGCTTCAACAACATATCGAGTTGTAAGTACATATATGTATGACTTACTGCATAATCTTAAATTTATTTAACTATGGATAAGCATTCTGAAATGAAAGGAAGTTGTGAGAATGGAAAATGTTAGTCATCATAATCTTCTTTTTTTTTCTTTTTAACTTAAACTTAAAGTTCAAAGTCTCGGATTATTTGCCATAGAATTTCTGTCCAATGAATAAGAGGAATTAAACAGGTTGTATGAATGGCTTCTATGTACTTGAATTGATCCTTTCTCTCACTCTTTTTTATGTTCTGTATTATGCCAACATTCTATTCTCATATGAATCCTCTCTTTATCTCTCATCCACCACATCATCAGAGGTATCCAAGTGTACATATACATAAACATATGCATCTACTGGGTAAAAGAAGCGGGGGAGTGACAGACAGTAAGAGTGTTAGTGACATGTGAGAGAGATAGAGAAAGAGAGCGAGAGAGAGATAGCGATAGAAAGAGAGAGAGAGAGAGAGAGAGAGAGAGAGAGAGAGAGAGAGAGTAAAAGGAAATTAAGGATGACGTGCGACATTCGCATTAGACACTCGCAGAGACACATAATTTTAATTTTATGTTTGTAATCACAAAATGACGCCGAAGTGACACGTGTATAGAAATGCAAAAGAAACAAGAGTACAGGAGGGAGGTTACGGTAGTTATTAAGTGACCAGTCAATTCAACAATTCAATCGTAAACAATGTGCGTAGAAATGCTAATAGCATCAGTATTTGTAAAGAGTAACTTTTTTTTTGGAACTTAAAAAAATTAACTTATGAAAAATGTAAATTCTTCAGTGGCACAACAATGCTGACACGAACGAATGATAAGTATGGATGGTTATTACTAAATTACATGTTAGTTGTAGATATTACTAGTAAGCATATACGCATGTGGAATGTGTAGTAGAATATCACCCTCGAATATTTCAGTAATCTTTTTTTTCCGTTCATTTATAGGTTGAGATTAGGAAAGGACAAACGAAGCCTATCTCTATATTCAGGAATGACTGATATACATATGTATACGAAGCTAACCGGTAGTATAATCGGTCATTTCAACATATTCTAGTTGGAAAAGACTGACAACAAAAAAGAATAAAGCTTAAAGAGAATAAAGCGTAGTGTCTCAACCTGTAGGTAGGCATTATGGCGTCAATAAATTAATGTATGCAAACGAGTTGCGGTAAAATGAAATGGTAGCAATTAGATTGCCTGACTAATAACGATGTTGGATACGCTGCATCGATTCAACTTTGAGAATATCAGAAAAAGTTTTGCAAAAAAAACAACGCGAAATAAAGGGTCTCAAGGAGGTGTTTTTTTATACTTTCATCTATTGGTTCTTGGAGACATTATTTCTGCTATAGGTACATAATATTTTGATATTCATATTTATAGGAAGTGTGCACAGAAAGGATCTATCCTTGTCTTGGCAGAAGTTATTTCTCGTTTCGCCAACAAGAATGGATACCATTAATCCGCAGAAATAGGGCGCGGGATTTCCTTAATTTACGGACCGGGGTTTCCCTAATTTACGGCCCGGACCACTCACAATCGGCCGAAGGGCAATTCGACCTCGCTGAAGACGCGTCTGTTGAAGGCGGTCTGGTTGAAGGGGACGGCGGCGTGCTCGAGGAGGACCGTGCAGAACAGACTCCAGCGACGCGCATAGTACTGGAGGAGAGAGAGCGTGTGTGTGCGTGTGTGTGAGAGAGAGAGAGAGAGAGAGAGAGAGAGAGAGAAAGAGTGATAGTGAGAGAGCGAGAGAGTAGATGCAGGGAAAGATAAAGAGAAAGAGAGAGAGAGAGAGAAGCAAAGAAAAAAAAACTGTACCTTGCGAATGAGCCCGGACCACTCCTTTCTCGCGTAGTCGAGCACGTTGCCGGCGGGGCCCCAGAGGGTCAGCTGATTCAGCGCTTCCCGCTCGAAGACGTCCGCTTCTGCTGCGGATGTCGCGGCGTCACGCGCCGAGATCAGCCAAGAACTAGAAAGAAACGAATTTGAATTCTTTAACTTCCCGCCAATTTTTTTAAACTTCCAACGCAAAAATATTTGCATTATCTATGTACATACATATCCCTTTATACACAGTAATGAATTTTAATTTCCCACCTAAAATTTTAATTCCCGCCAATGATTCAAATTTCATGCCAAATTTTTTTACTTCCCGCCAAAAATTCAATTCAAATTTTCCGCCAAAAGAAGCGTACCTGAGATCTCTGCCGGCAATCAGGTCAAGCTCTTCAAAGTGCCGTTCGATTCGATCGCAAGCCGTTCGCATGATGGACGCGTCGTGGAGGCCGTAGCCTTCGTAGAGGCGGAGGATGGCGCGGTTCCCGAGCAGGAACTGCAGGTGCTCACGCATCACGTCGTGGTAGTCTTGTCTGGAAGAGAGGGAGAGAGAGAGAGTGAGAGAGAGAGAGAGGGGGGAAGAGAGAGAGGGAGAGAGAGGGAAGAGAGAGCGAGCAGGCAAAATTGGGACAGATTGGGCAGGGAGAGAGAAAGAGAGCAAGTGAGAATAGTGAGAATTAATCATATCAAGTGGGTCAAGAATATTTATTTAAAAAAAAGGGATACTGACCTAAACAGCGGATTCTGCCCGAGTGTCCTGTTCAGCTGCGTGAAGTACTTGGCAAGCAGCTCGAGTTGCGACGTACTGAACCAGTACTGAAAGAGTGCGATTTATTCAAGCATATTTTTATTCTCATGCTGACCCGACTGACTCGGGTGGAACAAAAGGAAATTTTTTTTTCTATAATTTGTAAATCTCGTAAATTATGATATAACGAAATTAGGAACACACTAAAAGTCTCCTCTCCTTTTTAGTGTGTGCGGGAAAAGACAGAAACCTCGATTCTTCCGTTCATGCGCGGCCGTTCGTAGATGAACACTTTGAATGGCTCGTTGTTAGCTTCTTCTATTTCGTAGCTTTCTTTGTCCTGTAAACGATGACATCATACCTTTAAATAATTTTTATATCAATAAATTTTTACATTTATCGTTTTATGATATTACATACATATAATATGCCTTTTTTGTTAAATGTACATTCATACATATTTAAATATTTCTTTATTTCTGTTTATTTTTCATATTTTTATACACTTTCTGCAGCGAGACATTCCACGTGGCCCATTTGGCACATGGCCACTGTTATAGCCGAGGACACTGGCCGATATAGCTAGCTAATTTGTATGTATGTAGTTAAACTGCTGTGTATGAAGGATTTTGATTGGTGTTATGGAGTAGCGCTAGTTCTAATGGATACCCTACGGTCTGGACAGCTGGCAACAGCGCGAGGGGGCTCCTTTAGCCCCCTCGTGCTGTTGCGGCTCGAGCGGCTCAACTGAATGTGACAAAGCGTTGTGCTCTTTATGAATCTCCTCTGACCTCTCGCGCGCGTGGCTGGGCGTAGAAGGTGGCGAGCAGGATGCGCCATGCCTTCTGCGCGATCGGCATGTTCGCGCCGTAGCGCGCCGCGGCGTACACGTTGATCCTGTGTCAGAATTTAATAATAATTGAAAATGTTTACACAAACATGAAAATTCCCAACTTTTGTTTTACTTCTTTTTTGACGAAATTTTTTTTTCTTTTACAACTTTTTTGTCTGCTAGAAAATTTCTGTTCCATGTACATGTTCCATGATATGCTTGTGGTTGGGCGCAAAACAAGTCTGTAAATGAATAGATCAATAGTTTAATAAATCAATGAATCAGTAGTTCAATAATTCAATAAATATAGAAAAAAATATATTAATAAATCAATAGTTCGATAAAAAAAAAATAAAGATAAAAATTAATATTCATACCACTTGGCCGTATCGATCGGTGCACTCTTCCAAAGGCGATCGATGACGAACTGATAGAAGACGTAGTTCTGCCCGATGGCTTCCATCGTCACGCCCCCTCCAACAAGATTAGGAAGGAGCGCCGCTTCGGCGTCGGTGTAGTCCTTTAAGCACAATACTTTTCGTTCGCGAACGCGCTTGTACTTTCTTGTTTTTTTTTCGCGTCCTTCTCTACACTAATTAGAATTTATTGCTATTCATGGTAGGAATTTCTGTTTAGATCCATGGAAAAAGAAGCTTCTCAATTTTGTTGTCCAAAATTGGAATGGCAAAGGGAAATCGATATCGAAAGAATTTTTGCTGTGTTTATCAGTCAACGTGGGAATAGAGTTGACGCAAATAATGAAATTGTAAAAGAAATGAAATGAACCTGATCCAATCGTTCGAGATTGCCTCGGAGCTGAACGCTGCCGCCAAAGTTGTGGAGGGCGCCCCAGACAAAGGCGTGCCCGTAGAAGAAGTGCGCTTTGCTGCAGTACATATACTCGTTTTTTCTGCACTATTTTTTGTTATATTATATTCATAATGCTAATATTATTTTGCATAGACATATAATTTTCTTTTTCTTTTAAAAAATAAATAAAAGCTGCAAGAATCGAGTTGCCTTTAAATTCTAAACGGCTTCAAAATCGTATTGGCCTAATTAAAACAATAGAAAAATAATAATAAAAAATTAAAGAACTAATTAGAAAAATAAATAAATAAAAAGTAAATTTACAAAAAAAATGAGAACCGGTAGAGCGGCGCATTCTCCGCTTGCAGATCGAGCACGAGCAACTTGCCGACGGGCACGCCGGAGAGGAAGGCAGCGATCGCCGCGTCACTCCAGCCATCGTAAGAGAACGCCCACGATTGGAGCACCCTTAAACTCACGTTTGAATTCGCGCCCTTTTTGCCTGACACAAGGGCGAAAGAGCACATGTTAGAGAGAGAGAGAGAGAGAGAGAGAGAGAGAGAGAGAGAGAGAGAGAGCGAGACTCGACAAGGGTCAAGAAAATTGTAATAGGCCACGATTGAGTTTCGTGGAAAGGTGATTTTTGCGTATATTCACCAAAATGGACATTCCTGCTGATAGAAGCGATGGTTTTTTTTCGATGCTTCTATTCGAGACAGTGCATATACATATATGACATAAATGTATTAGTAGGGTATAAAATCGCTTCAGCCAGTGAGACTACGGTCGGTCTGCGCGTGGTTTGAGTGGTGTATTTCAATAACCGTCCGAGATTACGGTAGATGGGGATGGGATAGATGTATTTCATCGAAAACTGACCAGACGCACTGCTCGTCGCCCTGGCGGCAGCCGCCATAGATGGCTTTGGCCATCTGGCGCAGCGCGCGCTCGTCAAACGTCGCCGGCGGAATCTCGTTGTACGCGTCCGCCGAGTAGACGTGCGTCGCGTCGCCGTAGAAGGCGCGTTGCTTTAAAAAATTATTTTTTATTAATTAAAACATAATTTTTTTAATTAGTAAAAAAATTATTTTTTTCTTTAAATTTAAATTTAAAAAAAAAAATCCTTTTTTATACTATTCAAATTTATTTCAAAAAAATTATGTTAAAAAAATCTTAGTGTTCTCTTTTCTTCTTACCCTAACATTATTTGATTCTTATACATATGTAGTTGTGCATCCATTCCAATTTCATGTGCTCTGCATTTCTCAATAATAATATGGCTTCTATCTTCTACATGTGTGTGGGCATTTTTGTATGTACATATGTGTATGGAGAATGTCAAGTCAAGTTCGGATCTTGTCTGGTACCAGAAAAAAAGTCGGCCTGTGAGCTGAATACGTCATTGCGCTATTTAATCGTAGAAGGAAAGAGAGAGATACGGAGAGAGAAATAGAGAAAGAGAAAGAAAATGATGTATAGATGCAGGGAAAGAGACAGAGAGCGATAGAGATAGAGAGAGAGAGAGAGAGAGAGAGAGAGTGAGGAATACAGAGCCATTCCTTTCGACATCTCCATATCATCGTGATTATTCCTGGCCAGGAAGCACTTGAAATCGAAACCGGAGGGATTTCTGGCCAAATTTTCACACGTGTCGTGCTTCCTAACAATAAGGAAATTGCGTAGCGGCGTCTATTGGTGCTATTCTTTGCGATATGTGCACAAGTCTGCAGTCATCTTGTATCTCTCTCTCACTATCTTTTTCACTCCCTCTCTCTCTCTTTTTCATTCTCTCTCTCTCTCTCTCTCTCTCTCTCGCTCTCTTTCACTCTCTCTCTCTCTCTCTTTCACTCTCTCTATCTCTCTCTCTCTCTCTCTCTTTCACTCTCTCTCTCGCTATCCACGTCTTTCCATCTCTCGCTCCCTCTCGCTGCCCCCAGTGCTGTTTACTTCTCTTCCCAAAGCTCATAGGCAAGGAGAGACAAAGGGCAAAGAAGTAGCACTTTTGGTGAAAATAAAACGTTTGCGTGAATTGTAAATGCCGCGCAAACAAAGATAAATTTGCTAGAGCTTGTGTTTAGACACAGAGCTAGAGAGACATGGATAGAGAAAAGAGGGAGAGAGAGAGAGCGAGAGAAAGAGAGAGAGAGTGCGAGAGAGCAAAGTATCATGTGACGAGACATGAAAACCTCTTCCGAGTTTACATACATTTGTGCTTTTAGATAAAAAGCCTATAATGTTTTGTATGAAACTGCCGCACATAAGAATATGTCACAAACGTAAAAGGAATGTCAAATATTTCTGACATTTCTTATAATATCATTTTTTGAAATTCCTTTTCATTTTTCTGGGAGCGCTCGTTTGAACATCATTCTCATGTTGCGCTCTCATATCAAACCCCATGGCTGCAAACATAATTTTCTAAAAGAAAAAAAAAGTTTTCATCGGCTTGGAAAATGAATAAAAGGGCTGGGTTGATGTACCTTAAAAAATGATGAAAGTTAATATACTTCAAAAAGGATTGCGTTATTGTACCCCAAAAGGGCTGGGTTACAGTACCGCAATTAACGGGGCTGGGTTACGGTACTAAAATGGGCTCGGGTTACTGTACCTCAGAATGGACTCGGTTACTTCACCTCAGAATGGGTTTGGGTTACTGTACCTTGGCGATGAAGTGTTCGGCGATCTGGCCAAAGAGCGGCTCGGTTGGCGAGATCGAGTAGACGCAGCTGTTCGTGTCGTTGAACGTGAGCCAGCAACGATTCTTCGTGAACTTGATGTCGGGATGTTGACTACAGTAAGAAGAAGGGATAAAACATTCCGCGCGGGAAACGAACGATGCGTGGTCCAATAAAGATATAGAATGAAGACGAATGGAGATTGATAGATAAAATTAATAATAATAATGAAATTTAAAACAACAAGAAAAAAAATGAATCGATAATTCTCACTCGACAAATTCTTTTGGCACGAAGCCAGCAAATGTCGGGAGTACGGGAACAATGCCGAGTGACGTCATCCGTGAGACAATCCGCTTGTTGAGCTTGGCCTGCGCGGCGAGGAAGTCGTCCGAGGCCGCGCCGCCGAAGCGTTGGATGTTGCCCATGCGATGCCTAATATACTTTCATTAATTTCTTGGCGGGAATTTTGAATTAACTTTTTTTGTTTTTTTTTTTTTTTTTTTTGTTTTTTGTTAATATTTGAAAGTGAGCATACCATGCATAAAATGCTGGGCCGCTCAAGAAGGCGTCGACTCCTTCGGCAGAGACGCCGAGATCCTGCCAGTGCTGCTTCCAGAGAAACTCCTGGCCGACAGGCGCGAGGACCATGTTGAAGCCACCTGGAGAGAGCAAGAGAGAGAGAGAGAGAGAGAGAGAGAGAGAGAGAGGAAGAGATAGACAGAGAAAGAGAGAGAGGAAGAGATAGAGAGAGAAAGAGAGGAAGAGAGATTAAGAGTGGGAGAGAGCAAGAGAGGGGAGAGAGTGAAGAACAGGGTAAATATAGATGTCCCCGTACAAATATGTATTTTTGACTGAAATTGAGGTACCGTATTTTCTCTATTAGTACCCCCCCTCCTTTATTAGAACCCCCCTCTAATAGTACCCCCCTCTGAAAGTGCCATTGAAAAATAGAACCCCTCCTTCTAGTGGAAACCCCCCCCCCCTCCAATAGTGCCCCCCCCCTAACAGCCTAATATCTCAGCTCGAGACGTACCTCGAATGAATCCTGTAGGCATGGGATGCTCTCCCTAATGAGCTGATTGCAAATTCATTCAAAATATGTGGTAAAATGGATATTCCAGTGATGATTTCTATGAATTCGAGCTATGATTCTTCTTTTGTTGAGAAGAAAATGTTGTTATCAAACTTTTTGTGTCTCACATTGAAAAATAGAACCCCTCCCTCTAATAGAACCCCTCAATCTAATAGTGCCCCACTCTCGCAAGGGTATCGAAAAATATAACCCCCGGGAGTACTAATGAAGAAAATACGGTAATCTGCGTGGGAGTTCCCGACAACATTGCAAAATTGGTATTTTTAAGTGTATGTATTTATGTATCACCTTCTACAACATAATTTTATTGATACAACAAAGGGTAGCTAAGGTAAGATTAATGTCATATTCTTAAACACAGTGGGTCAAGGCGGTCTTTCAGAAATATTAGTGCGAAGATGAGCTCACAAGGTGAAGGTGAGTGCGCTCACAGAAACGGTTATACGGTATGCACCAAATATGGCTGGCAGTACCTCACTGTTCACGAAATTTTTCCCGCTAGAACATTCAAATTGGTGCCTCATTGAAAATTCAGATTTCCCTGTCCTACTGTATGATTTATTGAAAGTTCACATTTGCACAGGGCTCACTCTCCGTGTAAATGATTGTTTTTTTCTGTTCCGGTGCACTCTTGATTGGAAAAGAAAGCCAAGAGTTCAAAGACTTATAATGATTTCCCCTCATTTTTTTCGAGTCCTCTTTCAAGTGGATTAAGGCGGATTACATTAAAAAGACTCTATTCTGCTTCTCATTCATGGAACATTAAACAAGGAAGGTACTTCGGCGTTTTTTTTTTATTTCAAAAAAATATCATCATTTCCGCGAACACTTCAAACGTGTGCTAATTAGGTCTTATCATCATGACCTAGATATGTATGTATGTGCACGTATATTTCATTCCACCCGACTTCCTGTCTCTTAGCCTTTAGCAAATGATATAGAGAAGTAATCGACACTCTTCAAAAGTTCATGCAGAAAATTGCACAAATGTATTTTTAAATCCGTTTAATCGTTTATTGTTATTTTTTTCCTTCTGATTATTGTCAAAAAAGATGTGGGTGGTGAGACTAATATTGTGATTCATGTCGCAAACAAAGAACAGGGGATAGATAATACGTGCCGAAAATAAAAAAAATAATAAGAGTAATAAATTTTGAAACAATAAAAACTAACTTAGCGCGAGCCAATCAATGAACTGCTCCCATTTCGCCCAGTTCCACCAAACCATCGAGTACGAGAAGGTGCAAGGATTGCCGAAGAAGCGGACTCTGCACAGTTATTATTTTGATATATGTTAATAATAACATGAATTGAAGTAAGGTTGAGATTAATTTTTCTGTTTTTTTTTTATGAAAACAAAATTAGAAATTAATTAAAGGAATATTGATTTAATTTTTAAATTAAAATTTTGATCTACTTCGGTGAGTGAAACGTGAGTGTCTGCTCGAGCTTCTTGCATGCGCCATTGGAGAAGGCCGCGCCGTCCCACGCGACCATCGAGAAGCAGAACTGGCGAATGTATGCCTGAGAGAATTTTTTTTAAATATTTTGTTTACATATTTTTTTAAATTAAGATGTTAAAACTTTAAAAAATCTTTATAAAAAACTGGTAATATTCGTATTATCATTATTAGATTTTACGATAATCCAATTTTTCCTCAATTGCCTCGTTTCTAATTTAAAAAAAAAAGATTAAGCAGCATTTCAATATTCGTTAACTGAGGTAGATCAGTGTTGTAGAATGAGATAAATCGATAGCTATTTTTGCAATTCGACGACTACAGTATCCTTTTTTATAATGCTGTCACACTGAAATACTTTATTTTATGTTCGAAAAATACAAAAATGAATTAATTAATCGCCACTAACATGAATGGCGTAGAGTGCGTCGACGGTCGTTTCGGCGTGCACGGAGATGCGTCCGTCGTTGCCTTGGAAGACATGCGCTTCACCCTCGGCGAGCGATGAAGACGGGGAGAGGATCACTTCGCCGAAGCGATCGCCAACCTTTATCAGTTCAATCAATGCTTTTATTTTAATAGTTAACAACTTTTTTTTTCCTAAAGATATTAATTGTCTTTTTTTTTATATTTTTCACATATCAATCAATCAACGCTTTATTTCAACCGGTTAATGGATTCCGTGGAGCGCCATGAGTCTTCGCCATTCTTGGGGACATATTGCTTTCTTTAAATGCACGATTTGTCTTTTTTTAAAATATAAATTAATAATTATTTATATCGCCTTTTTTTTGCTCTAAAATTTTAAAATTTTATCACAACACTCTCACATTGCTTTCTCTAATTTATTATTGTAGTAATGAACGTCAATTTCAGTATGTTCATACATACATGAATGTATTATGCCCAGCTAGTGGATCTTCGTAACCTCTCTAATGCCCTAGCGATCTCTCACTTGCTAGTTGCGCAGATCGCACCCCGCGCAATGACCTCTGACCGCATTGATAACAAGCAACGAGTCCAGTCTGATAAGGAAGAAGGAGAAACTTTCTGCTGCGAGCGCTCGCTTTCTACTTCCCATTCTACCTTTATCTCTCTTCCCCTCTCTCTCTCCTTCTCTCTCTCTCTCTCTCTCTCTCTCTCTCTATCTGTCGTTCTCCCACATTTTCTCGCTGACCTCAACACATTCCTCTTCCTCCGTCGCCTGACGCTATATGAGTTAGAAATTTTACGGCCACAAAATCCGCACGTCTTTTTGTGCTGTTTTTCTGCGAATTTCGGCACTATTGCCTTGGAATACGCGGGACCCGTAAACTTTTGTGCTTTCGTCTTAGGACCCAGGGAGACGGTGCTCTATTTTACGGTCCAGATCGCGCCATTAACATGGGAACTGTGTGCATGCTTGCACGTTGGCAAATGGAATGCACCGACCAGACCAGGCCAGTTATCACTTCGTATAAAATTTCTGGGCAATGAGATGGTGAGGGAGAGAGAAGGAGAGAGAGAGGAAGACATTGCGACCGAGAGAGAGAGAGAGAGAGAGAGAGATAGCGAGAGAGCGAGAGAGAGAGAGAGAGAGTAATGTGATTAAAATGCAAAAGAATACGAGACCATGAGATGAGGTTGTGCCGCCAAAGAGGAAATTGCCCTGTTTGATGACGTCCATAACAGCGAGGGAGCAGCTGAGATTATATGATGACCCGTGATCTAATCTTATGCTCCCCCCCTATACTTCTAAAGGTTGCCTGGGTTATTAGATTAAAACTGGATGGATCCAAGCCTTATAACTCCTTCCAACATACATACATCTTACATACATACATCTTTCCATTGAAGATCACCTCAAAGCTCATACATTGACTGATTCTGGGGTTCCACTGACCTACCTGTGAGTACAAACTGACCCAGGGGTTCCTCTGACCTTATTACCTCTGAGCACAACTTCTACACCAGTTATGGAAGAAAGAAGGAATAAGGATCCTGATGCTCCGGGTACGTGCGAGTAGATAAGGTGGCATTTATAATTCGGCTCAGGGGGGGGATGGCATCACTTAGTCTTTTATCGCCTGAGATGCGTGAATGGTGTTCTAAAGCTCTCTTTCATTATCTCTCTCTCTCTCTCTCTCTCTCTCTCTCTCTCTCTCTTCTGTCTGTCTCTCTCTCTCTTCTGTCTGTCTCTCTCTCTCTATCTCTCTCACTCTCTCTCTCACTCTCTCTCTTTCTTTTGTTTGGCGGTGCTTCTACCGGTCAACAGTGAAGTTGAACGAGCAATTGTCAGTCAACGTGTACTTCTTATGCTTTTCAGCGAATCCGAATCACAGAATTAGCTAACACTTGGGCTTATCAATCAGAATATATGTAATGAGGGGGCACAACGACAAACTATTTTAAGGGAGGCGAAAGTGGCGTGATCCCATTATCTCTCTCTCTTTCAGTCTCTCTCTCTCTCTCTCTCTCTCTCTCTCTCTCTCTCTCTTTCTCTTTCTCTCTCTCACTTTCACTCTCTCTTTCTCTCTTTCACTCTCTTTCTCTCTCTCGCTTACTCTCTCTCTCGTTTTCTCTCTTTCTCTCTCTCTCTTTACCTCTCTCCTCTTTCTCTCTCTTTCTCTCCTTCTATATTTCGATGAGCCCTATCGTGTGCGTGGGAGTTGCCTCTAATTCGACAAACAAAAATGCAAATTCATTCAAACTATTGCGCATAATTCCAAGAATATGTATGTATGTGGCAATAAGTAGCGATTATGGCAATTGCACATATATGCATTATTCACCATCAGCTAATAGTGTTTACAATATAAATATACTCTTGTTCTACTGGCTAGTCAAAACTTGTTATTATCATCTTGATGTCTCACAATCCGCAACAAATGGCTTCTTTTCTTGTCATCAATTAAATGTGCAAGAATTTTTTTACGGAGTTTGATAATATAAATAAAAGAATCTATAAAACGACTTAATGAAATACAAATAAAAATAAAAATAATAAAATTAAATGCCTTACCCATTGAGGCATACGGGAGAGGACGCCCTTGACGCCGTTGGGGTCGATGGGCGGAATGGGGATGCGGAGAAGCTGCTGCTGCTGCTCGGAATCTGCGGCGTCAATCTCATCCATGACGACGTTGCTTCTGCGCATCTTGTTCGTGATGTGGCGTCTTGGCAACTTGCCAGCTGTCGTGAAGCCAAGCGCCAAGAGTAGTAGTAGACTACGGAGACGATGTCGCATTCTTGGACAAGGATCCGTGAGAGTGAGAGGAAGAAAGAGAGACGACCGCTCTCGCTGGCGACAAGGACAAGGACTGAGAAGAAGGTGGAGCCCTTTCCCGGATGTCGCCTCCTAGACTGCTAGTCTGGCAGAGCAGGAGCACAGCAGCGTGGGCGTCCTCTCTCTCCGCTGTACACGCCCCTCTCTGTGTCGCTCTCGCGCGGATAAAGTTACCGTAAGCCCGCCCCTTCTTTTCGCTCCAGGAGTTGCGAGAAGAGAGAGAGAGAGAGAGAGAAAAACACCTGAAAATACACATCTTTTATGCACGTGCGCGGAGGAGTGCGTACAAATGGAATGGCAAACAAAGACTCTTGCAAACAAGCAAATAGACGCAAACGCGAAGAAGTCTACGTATGCAAAACTTTTTTTACATGATGTTACTAAATATGAAACAAAGGTTACTGTAATAAATATGTATTCAAAGGTTACTGTAATAAATGCATATACATATCTATTGTTTAATGTATTGCATGGCAATAGAGACTATATGTGGCTGATTAGAACCCTGCACAGCTGTGAGGATCAGAAGCTGACGATTGTATCAAGTCCTGCACATTCGGCGCCTTTCTTTCAAGGGGCATTCTCGTACTCTCTCCCCCGCATGCTCACTCTCTCACTCTCTCTCTCTCTTTCACTCTCTCTCTCACTCTCTCTCTCACTCTCTCTCTTTCACTCTCTCTCTCACTCTCTCTCTCTCTCACTCTCTTTCACCCTCTCACCTTCTCACTCTCACGGACGTGGGTGGCCCTCGCAAAGATGCTGAAGTAGTAAATGGCTCTCTCTCTCTATCCTTTCTCACACACTCACAACAAAATACGGTCCATGCCCCTAAAATTGGGAGTGCTTTCTCCTGCAGCATTGTTGTGCAAGCACCACCCCCGATTCAAGGGCAGCCAAAGGTGGGGGGGGGGGCAGGAGATGAACTTGGCCATTGCAAACAGGTCTCGTTTTGTTGGTGAGAGAGCGTGGGAGAGCGAGAAAAAAAAGAGAGAGAGAGAGATAGCGAGACAGAGAGAGGGGGGAGAGGGAGCGGGGGAAGACTACTGACGAAGGAGAGAGAGAGAGAGAGAGCCAGAAAGTAGGAGACAGAGAGGGACCGAAAAGAAACAAAGCAAAAGCCTATTCATTCTCCGAAATGTCACATAACGGTATAAACTATATGCTTCGAATAGGTCGCGTCATTGAGAGGGGCGGAAGAAGCGGCTATACCTTCTCATCTTTTACATAAGAAGGGAGAGAGAAGTCGGCAATGAGGGATAAAAGTCTTTCTCTCTCTCTCTCTCTTTCTCTCTCTCTCTCCTCTCGCTCTCTCTTTCTTGACTCTCTCGCTCTCGCTCTATTTCTCACCCTCTCTCCCTTTCTCTCTCTCTTTCTCTCTCTTTATTTCTTACTCTCTATCTCTTTCTCTCTATCTTTCTAACTCTCGTACTCTCTCTCTCTCTTCCTTTTTCCCCGGACGGGCATAAAATCCACGGTCTGAGTTGAGTGCGAACGCTGCAAGATTTATGTGGAGACTCATGAATGGGATCAAAATAGAACGTAGCTTGGCGACTTTTAGAGATGCATATAGAGAGAGAGGTAGAGGGGAAAGAGAACAAGAGTGAGAGAACGGAGAGAGAGAGAAAGAGAACAGAGAGGTAGGGAGAGAGATGACGAGAGAGAGAGAGACAGAGAGACAGGGGGAGAGATGAAGAGAGAGACATTGAAGCATATCAGTTCATACTCATGCATTCAATGAGAGTTCGGGATATTGGAAAAAGATTTGTTTAATGGATAATCTTGGGATAAAATAAACTCAATATTTTTAAAGGTAATCGTCAAAAGTTTAAAAGTCTTCTGAAGTCATCCTCCAAACTTTTCGTTGATCACTTCACGGAGTAGCAAAATAGAGACAGTCTCTTTCGTGCTAGCGAGAAGTTTGATAAGTTTGCGATGACATACATAATAAGGAGATTGCTAATTATAAGAGCCTCTTTTGGTAGCTAGACTGGACTGTTGATCAAAAGCTCATCATACACAGAGGAAGAGTAAAGTTAAGCTATAATAAAAAGAAAAAGTTTTTTTTCCAAAAGCTTGCTATGTATGTATGTGCATGGAGTATGACGAGGAAATGTGCAGAATGATGGCGACGTATGTAAATATAAAAAGATGCGATTAGACGAGTGTTCGCTCTTTGCAACCACGAATCAGCTTGAGCCTTTTCTATCCATGGACACACTTTGTCGCTCTCTCTCTCTCTCTCTCTCTCTCTCTCTCTGGTCGCTTTCTCTCTCTCTCTCCTTCTCTCTCTTAAAGCAATAAATGACACACGATTGAACGTGGATTAATTGAAAAATGTGTATGTGAGAGAGAGAATGAGGAAGTGGTATCTTTCTTTCTCTTTCTTTCTCTCTCTCTCTCGCTCTCTCTCTCTCTCTCGCTCTCTCTCTCTCTCGCTCTCTCTCTCTACAAGTGCGAGAGAGAGAGAGAGAAAGAGAGAGAGAGAGAGAGATCAAGATGTGAAAGTATGATGTTAAAGCAGCAATTCAGGAAATGATGCGATTTGCGCGAACATAAGTTCAGACCACAAAATTAGTGTCAGAGGGTGGCGTGGCGTTTTTTGAAGTACAGACATCCATAGATAATAAATAAGACAGGAAACAAGAATACCAAGAGGTCAAGTCACATGCGGAGTATGAAAATAGAGAGAGAGAGAGGGGCAGAGAGAGCTAGAGAGAGAGAAAGAAAGATAAAGAGAGAGAGGCAGAGAGAGAGAGATATCTAGAGAAGGAATAGAGATATCCGGTGAGATGGCGAGAAAGAGATAAAGAGAGATAAACAGAGATTGAGAGAGGAGATATATATGCTATATAGCGGAAAGCATAATGTCTTCACATTACTGGTTACAGAATTAGCAAATTGCTTCCGAGAGAATTAAGCAGTTATGTGTTATTGGCCTGTCCACGCGGGCGTATGATCCCATTCGAAGACATTCGAAGAAGAGATCAAATGGACATTCATTTTAAGGAGGATTCATTTTACATTAACAAGTACACTCTAGTAGTCATAGTTAGCATTTCTTTGTAAAGAGGCACGATTCGGCGCGTACTTAGTGTAACAAGTTCATTAACAAGTTCATTGAACGACCGACAGAGTAAGCAGAATGATGACGTCATGGGCTTTTATCAATGACCCAATCGTTATATATAGATAGCTATTTATAAGTGCATCATAGCAATATTGCATAGATCAGCTGAACGAGTACATTACAGTAGTGATTGCTAACTGGCTGCCTCTTTTGAATGTCTCTCTTTGAATTAAGAACTTCCAGATTTATCTTCTCGTTCAAAAACACAAAAGTTCCTTCGGCTAATCTGATGTTCGTGAGATGTGAACAGAGTTGGCTTCTTTTCATAGTTTGCTTCTTTCCTATATGATGCACATTCTCGGCCTCCAGTGATGAGAAGTGCGGAGACAGAGAGAGAGGGAGAGAGAGGGAGAAAGGGAGAGAGCGAGAGAAAGAGAGAGAGAGAAAGAGAGAGAGAGAGCGAGAGAAAGTAAGTTAGAGAGAGAGAAAGACAATTATCAGGGAGCACAAAGAATGAAGATAAAAGCTTAACGTTAGTATTCCCAGTGTACCTCGTCCAAAACAGGTACTTACATACATATTCTTAGGAAGTTTGAGAAAAACAAGTTGTCACAAGAAAGGCAATCGGATTGTGAAGGCGGTTTTGAGAGACAGAGAATGACAGAAAGAGAGAGAGAAAAAGGGAGAGTAAGAGAGAGAGGGTGACTGAAAGAGTGAGAGAGAGAGAGAATGTGAGAGAGAGAGAGAGCAACAGGCTGGCAAAGGCTTGTCATGTTGATGGAATATTTGAGCTGGCACTGGCTACTCGTGGCAATTAGCTACTCATTCGTTTCATAGCCTGTGTCCGGTGAGGCTACGTCAGAGCCTGCGGGCAGGTGCAAGGGGTTAGAGCGAGAGGAGAAAGAGAGAGGGGGGGGAGGGGAAGACAGAGATGGAGAGAAGAGACAGAGAGAGAGAGAGAGAGAGAGAGAGAGAGAGATAGAGACGAGAGAGAGCGACTGAGAGAGAGATTGAGAGGGCGAGGGAGAGAGAGAGAGAGGGAGAGAAAGAAAGAGATAGAGTGAGAGAGAGAGAAAGCGCGAGAGGAAGAGAGAGAGAGAGAGCGAGAGAAAGAGAGAGAGACAGAGAGACAGAGATAGAGATAGAAAAGAGATCTATTGTGTGTATCAGCAACCGAAAAGTCGTGATTCCTTGAACCCAAGAAAAGTCGACGAGTCAGCGGAACAAGAGTCTGATTGTGAGACAAGGAAAGAGCGTAGTTAACAAGAGCATGCAGATTAGTCTAGGGAATACCGTAGAACTTTTCGACGTAATATTTAGAAGTAATATATTATATATATGTTAATCTTCTTATTTACATACATATATGTATGTAAATAAGAAGATTAACATATATATCACTGTTTAAACAGTAAATAATGTCGGTAAGAATATTTCAGAGATAGAAACAACACTTGGTAAAGAGCTTTGAGATAAGAAGAAGCCAAATTTCTCACTCTGGAGTGGGCTGCGGGTATGTTTCTAGAGAAAGAGAACACAGTGACCCGACTTGGACTTGGAAGAGATAAAAATTCAAGGGGAAACCAACTGTGCTTTGCTCTTCATTTATTACCATCTTCGTATTTATGAATGTTGTGAAAAAAGGTGAATGTAGCCTGATCTCACATGACAACTTTTATCAGTGTTGTGATAAAAAGTGAAAGCTGAAAGGATGGGAGAGAGGCGAGAAAGAGCGAGAGAGAGAGAGAGCAAGAGAGAGCGAGATAGAGAGAGAGAGAGCAAGAGAGAGCGAGAGAGAGAGAGAGAGCGAGAGAGAGATATAGAGAGATAAAGAAACAAAGCTAGACAACGTGACTGAATAATAATAATAATCAATTTTGAAGCTAATCCGGCAGATTCTTCACTGCTCACTCTGCATAAATATTTGTTAGAATTGAAAATTCATAAGTGGGGAGTGTCTGCAGGCTGGGCGATAAATGGAAGCATAGGGTGTGGCATGATAAGAGCGTTCAATAAGAAAGATTCCATATGGATGCGCTAAATGTCTTGATTAAACACTATCATTACCATATATCAGCGGCACACTAAAATTCATCTAGCACTAAAATCTAAACTCAAGATGCATACAATCTGCAGGCATCTTCCATGTACCTACCATTCGGAAATGTCGGAATGTCGGCAAATCAAATCAAATCACTTTTATAGCAAGAAAGAAGGCGGAGTGCTGAAGGCGTTTTGCCAAATTGCAAAAAGGCACCAGCGAACTTACACATGTACCGCATGGCACCACTAGGTTATCTATTTGTACTTGAAGTATCTTTTTCGCGTCTTTTAGCTGCCAGATGTTGCAAAATACAGAAAAAGAAGAAGAAGAAGAATACAAAAGCAAGACTGCCAAAGTCAACTTTGGGAACGCGCCTTGTGTGTTATTCCTGGACGAGGCTGACGTGTTTAGGCAGCGAGGAAGGAAGAAGAGAGACTTCTCACGATATCGCACAACAATGACGAGCTTAGGTACAAAAGAGTGAGACAGAGAGATAGAAATGTAGAGAGAAAGGTAGAGAGAGACAGAGAGAGAGAAAAGCAAAGAGAGACAAAGAGAGCGAGACAAAGAGAAAGAGACAAAGAGAGAGAAAAACAAAGAGAGTCAGAGAGAGAGAGAAAGAGAGAGAGAGAGACAGTCAGAGAGAGGAGAGGGAGAGGTAGTGAGAGACAGAGAGGGGCAGAGAGAGCAGGAGGGAGAGAGACAGGGTGAGAGAACGAGAGAGGCAGAGAAACCAGGAGAAGGAGAGGAAGAGAAAAAAGGTTAGAACCTAGCTACAGCGACCCCTTGTGGTCATCGCCGTGCCATCTACAAGCTTGGAGCACAAATGAATGAGGCATCAGGAGGGGGGGGGGGGGTGTTGACAGGGGGGGGGGTGATCATTGTGCTAGAAAAAGTATAAGAGAAACGAGAGTGAGCACTTGACACACGCCCACGCACTCGCGTGGGGGGCAAGCCTGGACTTTATTGTTTCGCCGACGAGTTTATTTCAAGTTTCACGAAGAAGATGCAACAATAACGCCCTCTCCTTAGAACTTCAACTGATCTCATTCACTTGCCTTTTTTTGTATCTTAATCTTTTTTTTCGCGTAATGATTAACAAGATGATTATTATTATAGCTGCTCATCTTACAGAAATCCGTTTCCTGTAACACTTGTTAAAATTATATAGCAACAGGCAGTTTCCCCTTTTCCGAGTGCCGAGTGCGCGAGAACCTGAAGAACAAACGGAATCTGTTGACGAGAAAAGAAAACAAGAAGATATTAGAGGTTTTTTTTTTGCCTTTTTGGATTAAGCAGGATCAATCTATTATATTTAACAGCACGTTTTTCTGAGAACAAAAGACGGCCGAACTGAAGGACTTCCCATGAATTATCGAAACGAATCGAAAGATGAATAGAAGAAGAGAAATAAATAGAGTGAGACCGTAAATTGAGAAAATTCATTGAAGTATTTCAACAACAAAAAGAGGGAAGTAACACAGAATCTCGAGGGACCGACTTTTTTTAATGTCAACTTTAATCTGAAATTCCCGGCATGAAAAGCGCGAGGTAAGTAAGGATCTTTGCAATAATATGCCATGGTCCAGTCCATATTGTCCAGTCCATATAGTCCAGTCTATATTGACCGCTGCAGCCGGAATTTCCAAACACAAGACGGAGAAAGTGGACGCGAACGGGTTCTGCTAACCTTTAGGCCGTATTATATTTCATCGGTCGGGAAGAAGGAGTCGAAAGGAAAATACAGTACTCTATTATGTGAAGAAGCGTTGAATTATTTAGAAGGTTTGCGATGAGTTCACGATGAGAAAGTTCGACATCCCGTCACTTTTCCTCTCTCTCTCTCTCTCTCTCACTATCTCTTTCTCACCCTCTCTCCTTCTCTCTCTCTCTCTCTCTCTCTCTCTATGCTCTATACATCGCCACACTCTGGCTGTTCTAGAACGTTATATCAACTAGCGTCACTTTTGTCCAAGCGACTGCTCTATTTGTACTGGCGCCACCGGGGCCGTTAAATATGCGCCTGGCAAAAAAAAACTAGTTAACAGCCGCAGGTGTTCCGAAAGCAGAAGTTGCCCAGTGTAAAACATGGTTTAGTCATATTTATTTCTACTATTATTCCTAAAAGCAAGATACACATATTATTCTTATTTGGAAAATTCTCTCTTAATCCACCGGATTATCCCCTCGATCTACTGCGATTCTGGGCCTCCACCACGTGCGAGCGTCACCTATACATAATTCTGTCAAGAAAAAGACCAAAGTATTGCTCGCATGTTTTTGATCTTTTGGAGAGAGAAAAAAAAATGTTTTTTTTCTCCGAGCCAGATTTCAATAATTTCATTATCCTATTAACAGAGCTCAGACCTCACGAGATTGATCAGCATCGCATAGGGAAGCTATGTATATTTATCTGCTGACGGGATCTCATGAGAAAACTCGGTGCTCTCCAAATCCGCATGTCAGTGGGTGCAGAGGCTATTGAGGAGGTGTTTGTTGTAGGTTTTGCGAAAAAGCAGGTTATTTCTTAGATCACGACAGTGCAGCGTCGATTCTAGTTGCTTAGTTTGAAAAAAGAACTTTTTTTTACCTTACCGTTTTAAAGAATTCACATATATATTTGCACAAATTTTCCTTTTTTTCTTATGACGAAAAGCGCAATAATGAATGTTTACACTGATGAGCACGTGTTAAGAAGAAAATGTCTGCAAAAGGCAGAATGCAAAAAGAGATTGTGCGAAGAAATGGAACAAAGTGTACATTATCTTTGCACGATAACAAGTGTTAGGCGTGTTATTAGGCAGGCATTGGCCGGCCGGTGAATGTATGCACCCATCAATTTGCATAGTCTAGAACGCCTACAACTTTCGACTTATGTCTCGCTGATATGCAGAATAACAAATAGGACGGATGTATGCAAATTATATATGTAGATACTTACATACGTATGTATATACATATATATATATATATATATATATATATATATATATATATATATACATATGTATAAAATATATATATATATATATATATCATATATCATATATGTATAATACATGTATATATACGAGTTATGAAAATACAGCAGCATGCTACAGGCTGCCCAACTGCAAGCTGAAAAGAATCCGGGATTCTACCGTACTCCTCTAAAGGCAAACAACATTTGCCCCATAGAGCTCTAGCGCGATTTCATTTTCATAATATGCAGATCGAATAACAGGAGAGAAAACTACGGTATGCTTTATGGCTCATGCAGAGGCGTCTATAGTCAACTGAAATGGTATTTAAAAGATGTCTAGTTTGAAGTCATTCCAAGAGTGACCTTGGATATGCATACATCAAGCGTTGCAATGAGCAAACAAGGAATTTTCTATGTATGTATATACATACATATCCATGTGTTTGCATATCAACCTCGAAAGATTATCAGCGGAAGGTTTACGTATCAA
Source organism: Allodiplogaster sudhausi (assembly GCA_945643635.1). Taxonomy (NCBI): domain Eukaryota; kingdom Metazoa; phylum Nematoda; class Chromadorea; order Rhabditida; family Diplogasteridae; genus Allodiplogaster; species Allodiplogaster sudhausi. The sequence continues at coordinate 214,191 of CALZFC010000301.1, read as the reverse complement.
AGAAGAAGGACTGTCAGAAAATCTCCTTGTTGTCAGAATCTCTGCCGCCTTTACGAGCTTTGTGTGAATCTCTTGCCATAACGAAAGGAGGCGAGAGAGTAGAGCTTTCAGAAGAGAGTCAGAGAAAACGCTGCACGCTCCACTTCTAATGCCGTTTCTCTTATTTTTTTTACCTTTATACTTCTATTCTAAGAATATGTTGTCTAGGCGAAAGGAACTACTCATATACTTTCATGTCCGTAAAAAATCGCAAAACTTTTAATCTTCTCGTCACTTTTTACCAAATTTATTGCTAGCAAAGCCATGAATGAATAGATAGATCACTATGTATCTTTGGACGTTCTTTGTGTGCGCGCACTCTTGAGCTCTCTCTCTCTTTACAACTCGTGCAAAATATGTATCTAATTGTAAGAAGATAAAAAGCCGCCACTTCGAAAAGAAATTTGTGCATGACAAATTCAGGGAAAAACGTTTGCATCACTATGGTGGAAAGCGATATAGGATACACTTGGATAGTCTATTTTTGAGAGAGTGAGAGGAGAGAGAAATAGAGAGGGAGAGAGAAATAGCGAAGTAAGAAAGAGAGATGAAAAAAGAGGCGAAGAAATAATACGCATGGCAAGCGCGTTGAACTGTGCAAAGGTGTGAATTGGATATAAACAAGGAAGACAACCTTTCGAGAGTGCGCGAGTGAGAGAGAATGAGAGAAGGAAAGAAAGAGGGCAAGAGATAATGAAAGAAAGAGAGAGAGAGAGAGTGTGAGAAGAAAACTAAGGGGGCGGTCGTGACGAAGAAGAAGAAGAAGAAGAAGAAAGTCCTCCACATAAATAAAACTTACTTGCGCTCGTACACACATTCGCCCTTGGAAAGAGTTTCGTCAAAATGCATGTTTATAATGGATGATACGCAAAGAAGAGCACCAAGGAGGAGTAACGAAAGCGCAAAAGTTTGCGTTGAGGAATCCGAAAGGGCGTAGGGATGTACAGTACAGAAAGACAAAAATGTTGAAAGCGGAAATTTTTAGAAGAAAACGCGGTAGATTTACGCAAACGATATAATGAAAAAAGTATGATATCGTAGCTTCAACAGTTTGCAATATTATCAAAGAAAAATTTAAATAATGAAAGATTTTTTAAGTGTTATAAAAATGGTTGCCAGACGGGTGGCCACATATGTAAAGTGAGATGAAATGAAGATGATAGACAGCTATTTTTTTATATTATTGTACGTAGTATTCAATAACCATCGACCAAGACATTTGGAAAGAAATCTTAAATAATTGGGAATCAAGAAGTCACGGTGTCAGTGGAGGAGAGAATTCCATTTAAGCTAAACATGATAAATTTACAACTATGAATAAGTGCAACTTTTACAAACGAGATGCGAATGTAATTGCGAAAATCATGATGTTTATTGCTGAACTCGCTATAAACGGATAGTTTCGTGCTTTTTTTTTAAGAAGTAGGCTGCATTTTTTCCAGCATTTTTTTTCTCCTTGAGTACTCTATTGATATGTACATCTTGCTAGAATGCTAGCAATTCCATATGACTCGGAGGACCCTAATTCGGATTGATAGGATGATTAAGAGGAGATAAAGTGGAGAGATAAAGTGAGGAGGAGGGTGGGATAAGACGGGGGAAACGTGCTAGCAAATGTGTAGCAGATGACGACTGCGTAATGAAAAGGCAAATTATCTGCTGATCTCATGGATTCATTGCGAAATTGCACGCAAATCTCGCGCTTGACGGGTGTAAATATTTTGATGACATTAAGAATTTTTTAAGGGTAATCTGTAAAAATGCCAACGTGAATAGGACAACATCCTATGTGCATAAAGGGAGACACACCCACGTTGACCTCTGATAAATTTTCGTTGAATATTTTGATGACATTAAGAATTTTTTTAAGGGTAATCTGTAAAAATGCCAACGTGAATAGGACAACATCCTATGTGCATAAAGGGAGACACACCTACGTTGACCTCTGATAAATTTTCGTTGAAAGATTTTTACAGGAAACAGCTCCTTTAAAGGAGACAAAAATTCCAAAAAATAATCTTCTTTGATTTCGCGCCTTTTTGCCGGGCAAAAGGTGAGAGAGCACTTTTAGTGTGGTTTAGAGAGGCGCGACTACAATGGTTAAGAAAATTTAACGAGAATATGGTTGGGTTTTGTGGTCGTTTAAAGGTACTTGAGAAAACGTCTTATTAACGCATAAAATCCGGCTAGCTACAAAATGGTGCCAAGAAAACGTTTTTGTGATTTTTAATACTAAATGTGACAGTTCTTTTGCGCAGTATCCATCAGTCGCCTGTAGAATGGACCATAGAAGCCCCCCCCCCCTCATGATAACGTATGGTCATTGAACACCACAGCGAACGACGACTGGGTCCTGGCACGAAAAAGAACTTGCTGTATGTCTGGCTACGGTAGCCGACGACCACACGCTTTCACGAGCGTCAATGATCAGCAAAACTCGGAATTTATAGGTTGCGGATATAATAAAGTGGTGGGTGGTTTCGGAGCAGCCAGCAGAATGGACCCAATGAGCACGTGGCGTAGATGTTTCTCCCTCTCTCTCTCTCCCCCTTCTCTCTCTCTCTCTCATTGATCGTCAGAGATTATTTGATTGCCGAGAGAGAGGGGAGGAAATGACACCTCCGGAGAGGTCTATGATGCAAGTGAATGTACATATCTGCAGAGATGCCTTTTGCAGTGCATATGTGACCGGTCATCCTTGACCGGGTTCAGAGCACACATTCTGGCCCACTCTCACCGTCAGTTTACTCCCCCGCGGAACACATGAGTGGTTGGTTCTCCAGCCCGCTCTGGTTTCTGGATGCCGAGAGCTTCTCGTATTTCATGTCATCTATGCAAGACCAAAAAACACACATAAGATTTCAATGACCCTCGTGTGTAGGAGTTTACGGTGTGTTCCGGCCAGAGATGGTAAATGGCACAAAAATTTTGGGCCGGCATGGCCCGTCGGCCCAAGGTCTATGCCGGCCTTGCCTGAACCATTTCCGGGCCCTAGAATTTCGGGCCCGGCCCGGCCCGTGGGCCCGTTTGAGCCCGATTTTCAAAAAAAATTCTGGGAAAAAAGTTCGACGAGTTACAAAGTGTTTTGAAATTCAGAATTTTTCATGCTCGTGCTACGAACATTCATTTTAATGTATAGAAAAAGAATTTCAGGGGGAAAAACAAACAAATGAAGAAAGTTTTGCTCTTAACAATGCCACCAGTCGTCCTGACTGGACGACATTGTGTGCTTATCGGGCCCAAACGGGCTCACGGGCCCGCCCAACTTTTTTGGGCATGGCCCGGCCCGGCCCGGGGCCCTGGGAAATTGGGCCGGCCCGGCCCGCGGACCCGCCAGGGCCGGTCCGGGCCGGGCCGGGCCGGGCCGTTACCATCTCTCTTTTTCTTATTCTTATTCTTCTTCTTCTTCAAATTAAGTGGTAAGTTTATGTCGCTGTTGCTTATTATTATTATCATTATTGTTATAGTAGTTTATGCTCGTTGCAACTTTTTCCATAGAATGCGATAGATGGAAGTTTATCCTAGCATAAATTTTGGCAGCGGGGAAAAACCCAATAAATGAGATGACTTCAAAATTCAAAAGATTTCAAATTGTTGCAAGGATGTGGGGCTGGTCTTTCTAGTTCTTCGTAAAAAAAGTGTTTTTTATTTTTTTTTTTTGATATTTTGTCCTTTCCAAACTCCAATATCTCTCTGCTCACGGGATACGATCAGGAATAGAGAATCCAGATTGATGACAATTATTGAGCTCAAATCTTAGCATAATTCATCTTACTGGGTGGAATCAGAAACCACAATAAATTTGAAAAAAACCCCTTTAAATTGAATGCAATATCCGCACCATTACAGCACTCAAATACAATTTGTATAGTACCCTGTTTCTTTCTGGAGTTCAAACCACGCACTTTTTCGACTTGTCATTTGAGATTTGTCAGGATTGTAAAAAAAAAACGAGAAAAAAGCCCGGGAACTTTCTTCGAATGGGATTTTTTTCTTTTTCTAAGGTAAAGATCGTCATTTAGATGGCACTTTTCTTGCTCCGAAAGGCATTAAGTGACTTTCGTTATGTTAGCAATGCAAAATTCGCTTCGTTCAAAAGAACACAAGCGAAACGGTCATTCTGGCCAAGTTGACCGCGCTCCGCGCACCCTAGAAAAAGTGAGTTTACGACACCCAAAGGAAACTGCTGTATGTACGAAAGTGCCTCGTTTATACGGGGTGGTTAAATTTTGCTGTTCCCGTAACGAAATGAAAAAAAACAATCTTGACGCGAAAACAGAGCTTAAGAACATGAGTGCAGAAATAAGTGAAAAAATTTCCTGAGAACGTTACCGTGATCTACTTTTCATAAACGTACATACGTATTGTACATGCATATTTGCATTCATTTGTTCAGTCTGCCCATCAACATATGCAGAGAAAGAGTTCATTGTTAAACATAATCTTCCGTTGAGCAGCAGTTAAAGAAAAGAAAACATAAGCAGAGCATGCGTATTTTTTGCATACAAGATGTCAGTAACAATAGTAATGTATTATATTTTATCTCATTGAAAACATTTTGTTTTTGCAGACATACGGAAGTATCGGATAACGATAAAAAAAATTCATATCTACGTATTTCCACGTGATTCCTCAGCGGAAATCTGTGTGTTACTCTGCATTTTCGTATATGTATTGTATAAACAAAGTGATAATTTCCAAATGATGGAGCAATCTAATTAGTCTAATTGCAAGGAATGGGTGTTCTTCAGGCAAAGAAAACCAGAGGTAGACTAGAAACCTAAGGCTGACGATAATAGGAGGGAGGAGTACCGAGAGAAGAAAAAAAACGAGGTCATGAAACTCGTTGACCCGTGGCAGTGACTCATCACTTTCCACTAATGCTTCTTCAGCCGGACAAGGTCGGTCACCTCTTCTATGCTGTTCGTGGGAGAGAGAAAGAGAAAGCAAGAAAGAGAGATAGAGAGAGTGAGAGAGAGAGAGAGAAAAGACAGGGAGAGAGAAAGAGAGGGTGATAGAAGTGAAGAAAAGAGAAAGAGAGGGAGAGAGAAAGAGATGGAGATAGAAGTGGAGGCCAAAGAGAACAAGAGGACAAAACTAAGGCATAGGGAATGCGGAAGCAAAAAAAAAAGAGAAAAAAAAAGAAAGAGAGTTCATTGTGAAAGCGATGTAGAAATGTCTAAATCTCTACCCCTAGAATGAGTTTCAAATTCTTCGAGGCGAGTTCACAAGAGCTATTCAGAACGCTACTATCTATATGTACTTGAGGGAGATTATGGTGAAAACACGCCTATAATACTGCCGCATTTACACCTTGTTTATTTTGCCAGCTTCGCGAGCGATTACGTGGGAGATTAAATAAAAGTGTAAAGGTTACTTATGTATAGCATGTGGTATTACGCAACTCCCCGCTGCTGAGAGAGACATATATGTACCTTGTTACGTAATACCACAAGCTATACAAGTACCCTTTACAAGAGGATGGCATTTTGCAGAGAGTGAGAGAGAGAGAGCCAATATGCTATGGAGCTTTCTCGAGGGGACATTTGTCTCAGACTTCAAAACAGGTTTAAATTCCGCGCGCATATCTTTCGCACACTTTCAGATTATTCTCTTGTTCCACCTCTCGCTCTCTCCTCCCTTTTGCCTCGTTGCTTCTTTTTTTTGGCTGGCGTAGTCCATTTGCAGGGAAATACTCCTTCTAATTCTAAGATTTCAAATCTACTTGACTAAAAAGAATTAAAAACAAACATGTGAAAGGAAGAACAGCATTTTTTTTAAACAAAGTCTACCGTATTACAGATTTCGGGCTACTGTGTTCACAATGGATTGTATAATATTTAAAGCAACATCAAAATTCAAGAGTCAAAATGCGTGAAGGAATGTTCGGCGAAATGGATTAGAAATCATAAAGGCGAATTTATTTTAAAATTCACTATCTGATGTCCGTTAATGCATTCTTAATTATAATTTCGAAATTAAAAAAAATTTTAAAAACTCATTTCGAAAAGTAAAGTGTGGAAGTTGTTATATATGTATGTATGTGCATCGCTCAAAAATAGCTTTCTCTATCTAATTAAATTAAACATTTTACAACTACTGGAAATATTTTCGTTTTGCCAAAGATAAGCAATACTCTTCTTTGAAGCAAAATTAATGCCGTGCATGTCCTGTGGATCCAGAGAGAGAGAGAGAGGGAGAGAGAGAGAGAGAGAGGAGAGGGAAAGAGAAAGAGAGAGAGAGAGAGAGAGGAGTGAGAGAAAGGGAGAGAGAGAGAGACAGCGATAGACAGAAACAAGCGAGGGAGAGAATAAGTGAGGGAGGGTGAGAGATAGAGATAAATAACATAAGTAATTAAATTAATAACACCAACAACTATTTTTATATCGTACGAACTACTTTAGGCCATAACTTCCTCTCGGGATTTATCTGATCACGTAGGAGCATGTCCTCCCTCAGTCTATCCGCTCCTATCTGTGGTCTCAGTGAGGATATGTATATGAAGCCTTCTAAAATTGCGCGAAAAAATTTCTGTCAGGTGAAACCTGGTCCAGCCGAACCCCCTCAAAGGTCATCTATGACATCATTTTCATCTTTTTGACTTCTTCGTTCCAACATCGAAAACCCCCGAACATACATATCGCGCCCACTGCCACCCACAAGCCTTGCTTCCCTCACCTCTTCACACAATTCCCTGTTACCCATCTCAAATTCCATTTTCCTCGTCATTTTCTCTCACTTTATTCATGTCACCAAAAATTGCACGCTCGAAACACAAATTGCAAAAGTGGTGTAATAATCGTAACACATGTCAGCGAAATGGAAAATAGTAGCAAGATAATAAATTGCGAGTAAACAAGACATCACAGAGAAAGAGAGAGAGAGAGATAGAGATGGAGAGAGAGAGAGAGAGACCAGTCTCTCCACGTACATTCATGGAATAGGTCATATTCCTGGGTCAAGACCATTAAATGAACGCTTGTCTTCATGCAAAGTCAACCACCCGTGCTCGATATACTCATTCAAAATGACTCCGTTACAAGTAGTAAACACAATGATTGATGTGATAATGTCTTGGAGAACCAAAATGGGTTTCTATACGCGTAGTCGAACACGAAAAACCAATAACCAATACCAGAACGGGAATGGATTCACGAGATACCATATGCCAATGAAATACCACACAAAGAAAGACACGTTCAAGTCGGTGAGGGGGAAAAAGAAAAAGAGAGAGAGAGAGATAGAAGTAACTTAATCATGCTAAGTCAAGTTTGTTACTAACAAAGAGATAACTTAAGTCAAAACCGGCAAAATACATGTATATGCACAGTAAGAGCGCAAAGCTGAGTGAGTAAAAGAGAATGAGAAGGAGAGATCGAAAGAGAGAGAGAGAGAGAGAGAGAGAGAGAGAGAGAGAGAGAGAAAGAGAAAGGGGAAACAATGCGTATGTTTTTTTCTCCTTCCTCTCCTCAGCACCACCCCAGGAACAAGCGCTGTGTGGTCTTTGCAAAGATTAGTATAAAAAGTGTGGAGTTTCATTTAAAAGGAGAGTCAGATTAGCAATTTTTTCCCTTCTTTGTGAGGGTGGGGGGGGGGGGGGCGCTTGGCACGGATCTGCATGTAAATACCTAATACCGTAATCCTCAGTGATTATAATAATTTATGCAGCGATAAAAGGGATCGCTCGCGTGGTATCTAATTATCAAAGGATCAGGAGGTCTTCCTTACATTAATCTCAACATTAACCCTGGGAGGCTCTGTGGTGGGTGAATTGTAAGGAATGGACCAGTGTGAACCGTGTTTGTATAGCGAAGTCATGAGGGCGCGTTACAAGGTGGGTCAATTCTACGAATTAACTTCTCAGTCAGTTTCAATATCACACCATGACGATGCTACAGAACAGTGAGATCAGTTCTGGCAAAAGGGCAGAAATGCCCGTCTAAATAGCGCGGGTCTGAATGGGTTTATGATGAGCTCGTGATGCGGTTCAAATTACCGCAACAAGAAGGCGGGCTAATGCTAAGTAAAGGGAGGTGAGAGAGCGCGAGAAAGAGAGAGAGAGAGAGAGAGCTAGAGGGAGAGAGTCAGAGTGAGAGAGAGCACAGCTGAAACAAAGAGAACAGCGCAGGAAAGGGCATCGCCGACAACGCAAACCTAACTAGGCCTATTCATTTCTGACGGTGATATCTCTATCCTCCCTCTCTCTCTCTATCCCTCTCTCTCTCTTCCCTCCCTTTCTCTCGCTCTCTCTCTCTCTCTTCCCGATTCCGCATATAGATATTGTTGTGCTCACGAGCGATAGCACATGGGGTTCAAAAGTACGTCACAAGACCCATTCAGCAAGAAGGAAGGTTGCAAAAGCCAGGGGAAGGATCAGAGGTGCGCGGTCTTGAAAATCTATTTCCCTTCTTCCTACTTCCCCCTTTCTCCATCTTGGAAAATACTAGAGAACAAAAGAGAGAGAGAGAGACACACACACAGAGGAGAGAGAGAGAGATGCAGAGATAGAGATACAGAGAGAGAGAGAGAGAGAGAGAGAGAGAGAGAGAGAGAGAGACAAGAGGAACAACAACAATAACAATAATAATTGATAAGAGTAACTAAAAAATAGCGTACGTCAATTCCAGATTGCGAACCTGTGTCACGGAGAAAAGACTATTCTTCTAAAAAGGCTCGGTTAAGGGGGGCCTTTGAGCAGTGTTCTTCAATTGCATGGCAAACAGAATGGAAATTAAAATTGATGATGAAATATGATCATGGATGATGCATAATACCCGATGGGCTGTTTTGTTGAAAAATGAAGAGAGAAGAGGAAATGGCAAGAAAATAAATGAATGAATGAATCATCTAAAAGGTCCTAAAAAAAGAAAAGAAAAGAAAAGAAAAAGAGCACAACATGCATTTCCGGCTTGAAACGTTTTCAACATGAAAGGAGATTAGGAGAAAGTTTGCGTAAGCGGCGAACACATATATGCCACTTGGAAACCAAAAATTGGAATAGAATGGCAAAGAATGTAAAAAAAAGACATGGTCCTGTACATTTCACAATGTAAAGCTTATCAAAATGTAAAAAAAATGAAAGCAAGAAAAAGGGAGAATAATGATGAAATGAATAATGAAAGTGCACAGCTCTAGCGAACTATCTTAAATGTTTCATTAGACTAGGTCTAAATCACGCGGAGAATGCGGATTTATGTATGGGAATGTTGGGAATATTGCGGGGAATGCGGTTTACAGTGAATCTGTAGTGTTGTATCAATGGGATGGTGGAATGTAGGGGGAATTGGGAGATGAGATGGGTCTAGCCTACAGCGTCTTGGGATATCAGAGAGGGTGGATGTCGTGAGGAGGTTAAGATATGACGAGTTAACCGGCTGATTCAGAGGAATGGCGACGGTGGAGGAGACGTCGCATTGGTGAGCGCCTGAAGTAGAGAGCTGTTGGTCGTGGAGAGCGGAAAGGAATGAGAGAGAATTAAAGAGATCGAGAGAGAGAAAGAGAGAAGGAGAGAGAGAGCGATAGAAAGAGAGAGACAGAGCAGGAGAGAGAGCGCAAGAGAAAGAGAGAGAGAGCAGGAGAGAGTGAGAAGAACTGACAGGTTTAGGACGATGAAGAAATTGCAAGAGCGAGGCATTCAAAAACAACGTTAGAATATAACACTAACTCATGGACAGATATGCACTGCCCCCTCTTTCACTCACTCTCTCTCTCTCTCTCTTCTCTTTCACTCCCTCTCCTCTCTCAACCTCTCTATCCCTCTCCTCTCTCTTTCTCTCCTTCCTCTCTCTCTCTCCTTCACTTCCTCTCTCTCCTCTTTCACTCTCTCGTTCTCTCTCTCCCTCCATCTCTCTCTCTCTCTTTTCCCCTCTCTTTCCTCTTTCACTCTCTCTCTCCTCTTCCACTATCTCTCAATCCCTTCCTCCCTCTCTCTCCTCTTCCACTCTCTCTCTCTCTCAACCCCTTCTCCCCATTCTCTCTCTCTCTCTATCTCCTACCTGCATGCGAAGAATGTTATCGAGTAGCGTCTGCTTGTGTCCGTCACTCATGGGCCCGAAGACGTTGTCGACCATGACGGCCGTCTGCTGCGTGTTCTGAGCCTGAGCCTGACCAGGCTGCTGGTGACGAGTCATTGTGAGCTGCTGATGAGCAGGGAGTCTTCCGTTTCCCTTGCACGGCGGAGCTACGGTGGGTCCTGAAAAGAAAATTACGGTAATTCCTAAAAAAAAAAACAAAGTACGGTAAGTCTTGACGAGAAAATTAAGATACATCCTAGAAAGAAAATTCATAAATAAAAGGTGGAAAAAATATATAAATAAATAATTAAATGAATTCATAAACACCGACTAAACAAGCAGATTTTTTTTTGGCAACCACCTAATTTCTCTATTCAAAATCGCTTCGCATTACGTGCATATATACATGCTTACATGCACAAATAGACAAATATGATGAATAGATGAAAATATATTGTGTATCTTGTTGATCCTTTCAAGCTACAGTATATTTCTATGACTGAGGAGCTTCATTTGTGTGGAATACACAATAACTTCTAATTGCGCATTGAATTTTCTTGCATTAAAGCTTCCTTTTGAATCACCTAGTTCTAGTCAATAATAAATCATCGTTATTTTCGTCTTGCGGATTTAAAAGGTCAGCAGCGCTACGTATAAACAGCGCTACGTATAAATTCGCTTTTTTGTCGAGTTTGTTAAAGTTTCTGAAACATCTTCAATTGGGGTATGTCATATCGGCTCTCGAAAGCACAGCACAAAAATGATTTCTGACTAAAACTGTGCTCTTTTTTTAAATCTCTCTATTCCTGCTCACCCCAGGAGGGCCAATATACAGAATCATTAAGAGCAGGAAATAAAAGCCAATGTCGATGGCCCAGAAGATTATGGTGGGGAAGGAGGTATTGGGTCCGGAAACCGGCAAAAAGGGGGTTGGCTGTTTCTGCCAAAATGTTCCTCAAAAACATGGTGGAGTAGGCTTTGGGAGGCCCAAAATCAGGATGGCTCTGTCAAATTTACAGTACTTTTTTCCCCTAATAACGTAGTATCAACATTAAAAAAAACAAATAACAAAAAGTTAAACTCCTAACTGCCACTCCCCCAACCACATATCCTTGTTCAAAAAGAATACATCAACTTCCAAGAATAGTTAGTTTCCTGGTTCAAAGCACAAATAGATGAATGGATGTTGACGAAAAACTCATTTTACTTTTCTGCTCCCAGTAAACTCTCCTTAACATTTTTTCCCAATTTTTATAAGCTTGTCAAAAGAATTGTTATTGACCCGGCTGATAAATTTCCATAGTCATCTTTGCATTGAATTCAAAAGGTTAAAAGTTGGAAGTATCAAAATCCCATTTCCAATTCAATCACACCTATGAAACGCATGATAATTCGCACTATTGAATTCGAGAATAAGATTGCGAGCGAGAGAACGAGAGAGAGAGAGAGAGAGAGAGAGAGATAGTGAGAGAGAGCGAGAGAGAGAGAGAGAGAAAGAGCGAGAGAAAGAGAGAGAGAAAGAGAGACAGAGTAAAAGAGAGCGAAGATATACAGAACCAGAAGTGTTCAATTCTAATATGCTCAGAATTATGACATTTCAATTCCTGCCGGTGCAAGGCTATTGTGAAAACTAAATACGAAAAGCCTGTAATGCAACAATTCTCTCTCCTTCTTTCTCTAATTTTAGGATCATTTTCGCTAATCTTTTGCGTCGTATTTCTTTCTCAAGGTTCTTTCCCTATCTCTCTCTCTCTCTCCCCTGTCTAGCTTTAACTATATCTCATATGCCCTTTCGCATTAAGATCGCCATTAGCTATTGTGCTTAATCCAACAGAAACATTCCAAAATAAAACCTTAACATTTTTGACCTCTTTACTAACAATAAGTAATTCCGGACGGATAAATAAATAAATAAAAAGGCGGGAATCTTTAAAATTCAAATATTACTGACCACTCTTGCTGGCCATACCGCCGCGTGTTGACGAAGAAGAGGACGACGGAGTGCGCACGCGCATAGGACGGTACTTAAAGATTTAAAATTGTAATTTTTTTTATTTGATTAAAATTAATTTTCGATTTATTTTAAATTAATAAAACAAATTTTGTTTTTTTTAAATAATTTACCTTTTATAAATAAAACATAAATAAATGAAAAAAAAATATATTTGACTATGCCCACAAAATATAATTTTTTTTGTAAGATTACGGTATTTTACTTACTGTATTGATGGAAACTCGTGGTGGCCGATAGCCATGACTTCCACGCTCTCCTCCTCCTCCTTCTTCACCGCTGTTCTGTTGATGCTGTTGCTGGCAATTTGTGTTGTAGTTCTGGCCTGGCCCATTCATACCGTATCCACCGGCTCCTCCATTACCATATCCATGGCCTCCTCCATCACCGTATCCGTGACCTCCTCCCCCATTACTGTAGCCTCCTCCACCGACGTTCGAATCATAGCCACCGCCTAAAAAAGGCACAGTGAAGAAGCATTAAAGATTATCATCAACTTTCATTTACTATTTAATCTATATTTGACTTATCATAGACACGAGCAAGCGTAATTCAGAGGGCCTTATATAATATATATTTAAAAAAAAAGAGAAAAGATTTTTCAAATTCTCATTATAAAAAAGCATTATTTAATAGTACAAACAAAAAGATCAGAATATCTGTCTGCACCTACCATATCCACATCCAGCGTTGTATCCATCCTGCCCACTGTTACCGTATCCCTCCTGCCCATAGTTACCGTAGCCACAAGCACCACCTGCCTCGCTTCCTTCTGACAAAGCCGTGACACTCTCGCTTGAAGAGTGCATCAGAGTCGAAGCCTGGAATATCGTTTTATTGGACATTTTTTCCAGATAATAAAATTACCATTTTGGTTTCAAACAAACAAGCACTAAAAAAATCCTCATATTTGCCAAAGAGCAAAGGGCTTCTACAAAATAAAATAAGAAAACTCCATAAACTAAAATAAGATAACAATTATTGTTCAAAGCCTCATATCATAGAGCCCTAATGCATAGGCAACGGTGTTACCTGCATTATGTTGGCTTCTGAAATTGTAAATCTTCTCCATAGAGAGAGGGGATAGAGAGAGAGAGAGGGAGAAAGAGAGAGAGAGAGAGAGAGCGAGAGATAAGCTCAGACCCAACCACTCACCATGAATGGCGATGGAATTGGTTGGAAGTTGAAATGGTTCGTCGGCTGGTGTCCACCCCCTCCACCTCCCAGCATGTAGCCAGGTGAAGCAGAACGCGACGATGGCGCTGTGGTCGAGCCACGAAGGCAGCTGTTGTCTGCAATATATCTCAATTTATGAGGAGCCAAAAATACATGTTTGAATTGGCGCCGTTTCGCCTGAGACAAAAAAGCAAGAGAGATTTAGACACACAATGCTACAGTGGTCTGGGAAAAGGAAATAGGTTACGGTAGAGTAGCGTGCTCTTTTAAAAAGCTTACATTTTAAAAAACAAAATAATTGATCTAAAACTTGGATTAGAAAGCCCGAAACGAAAATATCACATACGTCTTTCATAGAATCTTTTACGATTAGAGCAGCACGGAAATAAACCATATTTTATAATTTTAATTCAACACAAAAAACATTCTTCATCAATCTGAAATGAATCTCTGTCTCAGAGTGTGAATTGTATAAGTAAATCAATTCAGCAGTTTGTAAAGTCAACTAGTTTATAAACTTTTATACTATCTACACAACTCACCAAAGTAGCCGCAGTGTTCCTCGTTGAACATGGACTCTTGCGACAGCTGGCGATGGATCATGTGTTGTGGTTGCTGTTGTTGCTGGTATTGCGGGTACATTGAACGCGAGTCATTTCTGAAAGTAGAACACCTTTGTAGGCTGATCTTCGAGCCGTTGGAACAAGTGTTCCCATTTAAAGGATCACTATACTCTTTCAAAACAGAAACTATTTTATAAATATTTTTTTTGAACTATCACGACGTTGATAACGGCAATCCATCTAAATCATAGGAGACAACTCCTAACTCCCACATAAAGGATCATTTCATTCGCCTTCTTCATTTTACATTTTAAAACAATAATATCTTTTTCAAACTCCCTGAATCTTGAAGAAATCTGTAATCCATCAATCATAGAAAAAAACCTCCCAATTCCCATATAAAGAATGATTTCAATACTATTTTATTAACATTTTAAAGGCAATAATAGAAATTTTTTTTAAACTCCCATACCCTTGAAATCGGCGATTCACCTAAATGGATTACCGATTTCCCTTCTAAGTCCCGCCCCCTCTAACCTGATCCTATCATAGTAGTCAGTGTACATTGGCCGATGGAGAATGGGCGCGGGGCATGCAGATGACGTCATTGCTGCCTCCTCAGCTGGCTTCTTCCAGACGTTCTCCGTTGCTGGCGCCGTTTCCGATGAGGTTGACGAGGAGGAGAAGGACGAAGAGCTCTTCATGGACGGAATCTGATTTGGCAGCATGCCAAGATCCATCGTTCCGTCACAAGACAGCTGTAAATAGCAATCAATATGGCCACACTCGAGAAATGATGATAAGATCAGTTCAAAATTTCACAATATTCTGCAATTTCACCAATCGCTCGCAATGTTATTTTTAAATACACATCAGGGTTAAAAAACAAAATACACATCAGGGTAAAAAAGTACCGTCCATCTTACATATAACTGTGAGCCTTCCCGGAGTCATTCCCTACACCCAGATTTTTACGTTAAAAAAATTCTGTTTCCATACTCCCCGCTTTGCTTTCCGGGACCCAAGAATCCACCCCCCTTCCCTTTTTTCCAAGCAGTCTATCGAAAGATAAATACCAATCAATTGACTATGATGATAAGATCAGTTGACAATTTCATAATATCCTGGAAATTTTTTTTATAGAATTTCATCAAGCAACCAGGCAACTTTTGGCCAAATCTATATATTTTCGCAATACAAATTTTTATAATTTCTCCATACCTGTCTCTGCTTCTCTGCCCTTGCCAAGGTGAGCGCGAATGCAGCGAAGATGTCGTTGGCAGGTGGCTGCTGCTGCTCTCTCTGGGGTCCTTGGATGACCCCGGTCTGGCAGGGGTCTCCTCCACCCCTGCTGGGGTCTCCTCCGCTGGCTGCTGGGCTGGGAGTGTTGGTCAAACTGGATGACGTCTCTGGCCCGAGGGAGAGGCCGGACGACGAGCTTCTTCGTCTTCTCTCCTCCTCTCGCTCCTCTTCTATTCCACTGCTCTCGCTGCTCGAGCCTGTACACTCCACTGCTGCGGCAGCCATGACACTCTGAACGATTGGCCGAGTGTGTGTGAGAGAGAAAGAGAGAGCGAGAGAGAAAGAGAGAGCGAGAGAGAAAGCGAGAGAGTGTGTGTGAAAGAGAGAGTGTGATGGAGAGAGAGACAAAGAGAGAAAAGGAAAAGGAGAGCGAAGTAACAAGGAAGGAAAAAGCCAAAAATTGAAGAGCGGCATAGAGAATAGACTGTGGAAGAATGCGATAGAGGAGAGAACGAGAGAAAAACAAAAGGCTGCCTGAGAGAGAGGAGAGAGAATAGGGGATGAGAAAAAGAGAAAAAGAGGAAAACTATACCAACTGCGAGAATGCCTAACAAATGAGAGGGTGACACTTGCAAAAGGAAGATGGTAAATGAGTCAAGGAGCGAAATGAGTCAGGAAATGTTGCTGGAAGAAAATGGAGAAAGTAGAGAGAGCATATGAAAGAGCGGAGAGAGAGAGAGAGAGAAGCGTGAGAGCAACAGGCGAAGAAGAAGTAGAAAAAGGGTGGTGTATGAGATAAAGCAACTTCCCACGAATAATTAGGCGCTATCATGCCCATCTCATTTAAAGCCGCCTAATTAGGCTCCTAATAATCTCCCAATTCTCCCATTCAAAAGCCTGGCCTGGCTGGCCTTTTGCCATCACACCTAGTGTGCACTTTCAAAATAACCGCACATCATGGAACGGGAAAAGAAGAAAATCAATTCACCGCTAGCATTTCTAATGCTACCTCTCCAAAGCCTGTTAAAGATATTCCACTCAGATGATATTTCTTAACAGCTCTTTGTCATCCTGAAAAAGCTTCTTCACAAGTAACATTTTATTTTTAGAAATAAAATAGGAAAAGAAATACACTTCGGAAAACAGTTAACAGTTCCGGACATTTGGGAATTGGGGATGGGGGGTGTTCTTGTAATTGTTGTTGTTCTTGTAGTTGTTGCTGTTGAAAAGCTGCTCTTCTTGTCGGGCTTCAGTTCGGTTGACGAATCTTGTGAGGTGGAAATGAATGCTGGTCGGGTAGGAAAATGGGAAGGAGGAAATGGTGACTAAAATTCAATCTCCAATAGACATAGTTCCGGCTTGCTCTCCTAGTGATAAAATTCAAAGAATCAAGCACAAAAACTATTCTACGAGAGCACAAACTGTATCCACCACTTGAGGCAGGTATGCTAGAGAAGAATGGTGGCAAAGAAAGAGATGGAAACACACTCACTACTAGCAAACCATGCCAAGGTTGGCCACACAATATACGGTAGAAATGGGCATAGAAATGGCCTAGGAGGGAAGGCGAGGAGCTTTCGCAAGGAGATCTCCTCGGATCTCTCAACAGGGATAGAGATGGAAAAGATTGTGTGCCCTAGGCCATATCCCCCAAAATTGTGAGACATTCTCAATATTCTCTGCGACACTAAAAGGCTCGCACCTCCCATAGCGGATCATCACTTGTCAGCCAACAACTTGTATATGGGAAGAAAGAAGTAAGAGAGAGAGAGAGAGAGAAAGAGAGAGAGTGGACAAATAGAAACAAAGAAAGAAAGAAAGGAAATCAACAACAACAATGTGTGCGAGAAACAGTGACAGTTATCCTGGCTCAAGTACATTCGAGAGGATCAAATCAAGAAATTTGTAACAACATATTATTAGCTCTAAGATTACGATAGACATTTTTATAATGGAGATAAATTCAAATGAAAAAAAAGCAATGAGGTTGATTCGGTAATGACAAATATCCAAGCAGAGGATCATTCTTTTTCAGAGGAAACTACACTACTCAGAACGCGTAAAAAACTATTCCTGCAGAAAGTTTTTCAAGTCACTGAGATAGAAGAGAGAGAGAGAAAAAAAAGGAAAAAAGAGAGGGTGAGAGATAGACAGAGAGTGGAGGCAGGTCAGTGATGAGAACAAGAAAAGAAGAGTTCAGGTAGAAATAGGGAGAGTTGTTGTACGTTCACACATTTTTTTCAATCTTATAGCATTAGCAAAACAAGGAAACACCGCCAGAGGAGAGGTTAAAGCCAGAGTTAGACAGCAGAGGAACTGAGAATAACACACACAAGCAAAAGGTGGAGAACCTCGGGTGCGAGGAATGAAAACGAGAAACAAGCTTAGCATACACATTTCGACTCGAAGGAAGATAGAGATACCGGAGTGCAAGAGTTTGTTGAGAGATGTATTGGTTTAAAACGTGCGATGTTTTTGTATCCTTCTTCATAGATCTAATGCAGTTGTATGTTTTCGGGAGTCGAAATGTATGGCTAAGCTTGAGAAAAATGGAATCTGATGTTGTTACGACAAGGCTAGGAAGATGAGTTTAAGGTGGTTGATTGGTGGTTCAGGAGGGGTCTTAGATGGATTGCTGGATGAAGAGGGAATAGGGAAGTGGGTGTCCGGAACGGGAGGAGAGGTCAATCATTCTGTATGAGGGACGTCGGAGTTGGAGCCCTTAGAGCATCAGGCTGAAAAGGGGGAAAATCAGTGTCATCAATTAAATGTTCGCAATCTCACTTATATTTTAGACTTGTCTTCAGCCTATCCATAAGAGAAAACAATAGATGCCTCCAAAGAGCAATCATTTTTAAGGACACTTTTTATCATTAAAATTTATATCCAACTCGCGAAGTATCTTCTATCTTAACAGTACAAATGATTTTTCGTCTAATTTTTTTTTTTGCCCCATTACTTCTGCAGCTACGCTTTAGTGAACTTTTTATATAACCAACGTGTTCTTTTTCTAAATAAATTTACTTCCACTTAATTCCATCTGCTAGGATATTATCTTTTTTTCAAAATAAATCTATTATCTCTAAATATACATTTAGTACTAGATACTAGAATAGAACATCTTATTCCCTCTACCAACCCTAAGCCTGGCTCTCTCCTCCGTCTCCGCCTGCTCCTCCTTCGTTGCCCTCTCCGCCGGCGCCAGCTCCTCCTCCTCCACCGCCGCCGCGGCCCCCTCTGCCACGACGCGGACGGCCACCGCGTCCACCACCGCGGCCGCGACCGCCTCCTTCTCCGCCGTTGCCACCACCGTTGTTCTCGGTGGGAGCACCCTGGAATTGAGGAGGTTATATGGGAAGGGTGAGAGTAAGAGAGAGTAAGAGAGAGTAAGAGAGAGTAAGAGAGAGTAAGAGAGAGAGAGAGATTCCCCTTATTTCTACTTGGTATCTAACATCACTATAAAAAAATAGATAATTATGTCCCTTTATAACCAATACGTAAATACAAATGAAACCAAGAGAAATAAACATATCATTTCTGTCTGCCCTCTCGCCTAATCATAATTATAGTCCTTTATCACCAATATATTTTTTTTTAAAAATTAAAATAAGACATAAAAAACATTCTTTCTCGCACCTCATTTCTGTCTGCCCTCTCTCCTCCTCTCTCTCCTCCGCCGCCGCTCTCGCTGTCGTTGCGACGGCCACCGCCACCTCCACGTCCGCCTCTGCCGCGTCCACCACCGCGGCCACGTCCACCGCGTCCTCCGCGCGGCGGGAAGCGACGGCGCGAGGCCTGCTACAATTGGCGGGACATTTAAACATCTATTTTTATTCTATTTATCTTCTATTTTATTTAGCGCTAGATAGTGGCTTCAATCTTATCAGTAGCAAAAATAAACAAAAAATTTTTTTTTAAATAATTCTATCATTATGATCACTAGTAGTAAAAAATAAGGGTTTTTAGCTCATATAGCCCCTCACCTTGAATATTGCTATGCATACTGCATGCATTAAAAAATTTTCATACACTAAGGTCGGATAAGTGATCAACTTTTAGATTCTCCGGTTTCTAATCATAGCTGAACAAGGTCCGGCGCAGGACTCCAGGCCGGGGGGAGGGGGGTACAAAGGCGAAAAAATGACTTTTTCGGTCAAAAATCACCTTTCTTGTGGAAAAAGTGCCGTTCTTCAAGCAAAAAATGTTTCATCCGGGGGGGGGGGGTTCAACAGAATTTTGAGCCGGCGGGGGGTACAACACGGCGCATGCGCCGCCCTTGTTCAGCACTGCTTCTAATGATAAAGATACCAAAATGCCTAATATCTTTATTAAAACTGGAGATATAATTCATAAAATGCACAGCATCACCACCACTTCTCAACAGTCACATATTTACATGAACCACCACCTGCATGCTAACGATTCACGAGACACTGTTATTATCATTATCAACCATACACATCACAAGGGGAGGGGGGGGGGGGGAAGAGAACCACCACCCAACAAATTTTTGGCCTCCGGGATGATTCCTTGGTGATGAATAGATGAGGAGGTTGGATGAATAAATAATAATAATTTTAGTGTGCGTCGTCCTATTTCGGTGTGTGCTACAGGCTACCGTACCTCTTCGCCTTCTCCGCCGGCGCCACCCTCGGGCTGCCCGTTGCTCTCGTAATTGCCAGAGGAGCGTGCGCGCGTTCGGTTGTATGAACGACGACGGAAGCGAGGGCGGTCCTGTTTGGATTTCGGTTTTTGGCACTCGTCCAGGAATTTGGATTTCGGTTTTTGGCACTCGTCCAAGAAAATGAATTTGAATTTTGGTCCAAAACGGCTCGTCTAAGACTTAATTGCTCCCTTTTATTTTTGACCTTTCGAAACTTGACCTGGATGCCTATATGATTGACATGGGCTGGAAATCCTGCTCAATATATCAAGCACCATACTCGGAGTATACAACCACGGCACTTGACAAGTTAGAGAAGGAAGAATATTAGGGAAGACACATTGGCACTCTTCGTTACGAGTTTCATCGTCTGCTCTTGAAAACAGAAACAGAAAGGCTCTTGAAAAGTCACAACACACTTTCCAATTATGCCTCAATTAGTTGTACTCCTTTAGATGGCTTACAAACTCGTAGCGAAGTGTGCTTAAAAGGATATATGACAGAGGGAAAGAAACTCTTCATGCAATGGCTATAAATGTGAGCCAGCCCATTTTCTTTTCATTATTATCTAAATTTAGTCTTTAACTTTATTATATAATTCTTTAGCTTTACTATCTAAATTTATTCTTTAAAAAAATGCAAATTCACTTTGGAATTAAAGAGAGAATAATGATGATGAAAGTCGCGAACTTCTCTTACCGCGTCGCGGTCTGCGGCGTACTTGCTGCCCTGGACGGGTCCGCCGCCGGGCCCGGTGACGTTGGCCGCCTCGGGACCCTTCGAGCCCTCTACGACGTCGAAAAGAACCTATAAAACTCATGTTTGAAATCGCGGCTTTTTGGCCTGATACAAGGGCCAAGTAGATTTTACGGCTGATTGTGAGTTTCGTACTTCTTTCACTGGTAACACATCAAATCCCGCTGCTTTTTTTCTCCCGTAATTCCCAATCTTTATTCATAAAACTCACAATTCAAAGCCTTTGGCATGATTTCTTTGTTCTCATGAGAACTTCCTAAAAATCTAGATTCTAGAATGAAGAGAACGAGAGTTATTTCCTGGAAGCATCTTCTGGCTTCCCATAACAAAATCCAAATCGGCACGCGTTGCGGCTGGCGTCGCGGTTTCGGGAATAAAATGCCATTACTGACCTCTTCTCCGTCGCCAAGAGAGCGCATGTACTTGTTGGGATTGTTGTTCGTGATGGCCGTCTGGTGCACGAAGATGTCCTCGTTCGTGTCCGAGCTGTAGAAAGATAGAAAGATCAAAAATCAAATATAACAAAGTCCAAACACCAAAGATCATTTTAGATCCCATTTAATATTGCGAGATTGAAAACATCACAAAAATATTCTTTTTTTAAAGTACGAATTCTACTTTATATTCATTTAGCCTTATAATCTAACCGATTGATGAAGCCATAGCCGTTCTTGACGTTGAACCACTTGACGGTGCCCTTAACTCCGCGGACAACGACCTGGAAGAAGAATATTCAGGGTAGTTTTCAGAATGAACATTCCATTGAATAGAATCTATAAAGGAATGAGAATGGCAATTCTACACGGATCAGAAGAAGAAAAAAGACGTTGAGCATTTCCATGATGGATAAGCGGTCAACTACTATTCTTATTCACATTATGACACATGAACCTTTTTCATCGCATTCTAGAACACACAGTTCACGAATAGGACTCCACGGAAGATTTAATGAAAGATTTCATGGTACTATTAGACAATTCCCTCCCCAGATGCCGAATAGGTGCAATCCCTGTTAGGGGGCATGATTTTTTCCAAGTTTCTAAGGAATGTTTATTTGCACAGAAATGTTAGCATAAGTAGCTTAATTGACGTTTTCGATGTCATATTCGCGTTCAGCTCGATAAATAAGCACTAATAGACAGCTTTCAGCCGTAAGTAGATGGGGCAAAACATTCCTTAGAAACTTGGAAAAAATCATGCCCCCCCAACAGGGATAGCACCCCGAATA